>JAVSBV010000001.1:3074617-3089777 GCA_033117975.1 Parotocinclus spilosoma
AATAGTTTTTTCATACATTGCTGTGTTTAACATTGTCATATGTGCTCTCTCTCTCTCTCTCTCTCTCTCTCTCTCTCTCAATTGAACATATAATAAAAATCGGACCTGTAATTTAATTTAAAATTGTGAAGCTGCTTTGAGACAGTTTTTCATTGTAAATAGCACTATGTAAATAAAATTGACTTGACTGGATTATAGGGTGTTTGGTATGCAGTGTTTAGCATTCATAGTCCAGGGAAGGACAATTATTGAACAGCCAATGGGGTCATGGGTGCCCAAAGCTCACTGACGTCTTTGTCGAGTGAAGGCTAGTTCTGTATGGTCCAGTCTTAATAAAGAGCTACTGTAGCACAAGTTGATGGAAAAGTTCAAGCTGCCTATGGTTATCGTTATCCTCCGAACTGGACCATGGTCTGAACGGGTGAATCATGGTTTCTTTTATATTATGTGGGCGGCTCGGTGCATGTGCCAGGCTTACCTGCGGGAGATATTGGATTGCACTGTGAGAGGAAGACAAGCTGGCTGATTCAGTGTGACACTCCGGGTAACGTTCTGGTGGGAACCCTTGGGTCCTGTGGATTCATGTGAATGTTACTTTGACATGTAGCAACTTCCTAAACATTGTTGTGGAAACCGTGTAGAGGACTTTGCTTAGTTCACTCTAAATTGTATTGCTTCTCCACCATTACATATACGTCCTGTAAAGCCCAGCTCTCACTGTTGGTTCATTCGTCTGTTTTTGTTGTTGTTGTTGTTTATACGGCTACTGGTGTAAGAAAATGTAAATGTGGCCGTTGACCTTAACACAGGCACGTCTATCTGGACCAGTCATTGTACACTTGTTGATTGGTTTGATGGGCTGAAATGCAACGACCTCTGGTCCTTGTGCTATCTGACTTTCGGCATACTTTAGGGTGCTTTGTTTTCTGTACATGCGCCAAATTATGTACAACCCTAATTCCAAGCTGGGACGTTGTTTAAAACGTAAATAAAAACAGAATACGATGATTTGCTATCCTTTTCAACCCGTATTCAATTAAATACGCTACAAAGACAAGATATTTACTGTTTATTTGGAATAATAACCTTACCTACCGACACCTCCTGGCTGGCGAACAGTCCCCAGACTGTCATTTTTGTGCGGCTTTCCTTACACTAAAACATGTTATATCAGAATGTTTAAAACTTATAGCCGTCTTGCTCTTGCAGAAAATGCTTTCTGTAGAGTAAAGAACATGGCGTTGTTTGAAAAGGTTCCACCAGTTAAAATGATAAACTTTTTAGATACACTCGGCCTAAATCAATCGCTCTAAACAAATATTATGTGTTTTATTCTGTGGGTGCTATAAAATAGCCAATATGTTGCTGATATGGCAATATTTCCTAACAAACAAACAAACTGCATGAGCAAAAAGTCCAACAGTTTAAAAACAACGTTTCTTATCGTGCAATTGCAAGGAATTTAGGGATTCCTCAGCTGGCACTGCTTTAAAAACGGACATCGTTCTGTAACGGATATGCATCAAATTGAAAATGAGTGAATTTTTGTAAAAACAATCTTAGTTTATCTGTTTAAACAATAAATATCTTGTCTCTGTAGTATCTTCAGTGGAATATTGGGTTAAAAAGGTTTTGCAAATCCTTGGATTCTGTTTTTATTTATGTTTTGCGCAATGCCCCAACTTCATTGTAATTGGAGTTGTATTTTCCAGGTTTCATAATAAATTGTTGTTTGCAGCTTGTCAGTTGCATAAAGTCCAAACCAGTCCAAACCAGTTCCATATTAATGACGATTAGCTCCTGTCTTTGGCTGCCCTCATCTACCCACCCTGGAGTACCCCTGGATTACTCAGTTTTCAGAGGGTTAATGTGACCGCTCACAGTCAGGATGTTGAAACATATTGGGTTGTCATTTCAACACTTTCCATCCAAATAAAAAATGTGTTTAGTGTGATTCTCACAATCTCTCTGTTAATGCAGTCCAGGGTGTTTTTTGAGTGAGTTATTTAAGATCTACAACCCCAAATTCAGAAACCTTTAAACTTAAAAAACCCTGCAGCTTTCATTACATTTATGTTGATTTTTATTTCATTACAGACAGTATGTTGTTTTTATTATTTTTTTTTTTTTCATCTTTCAGTTACCAAAACCCTTGAACTCCCTGACGATGCTGTACTATTCTAAAGTAAACACTGTCCCAAATGGGGCTATTGTACATCCTGTACATTACTGAGGATTGCTAGCTTCAACCATGTAAACCAGACGAGTGTTTTTGTGTTTTTAAAATGTAGAGGTCCCCACAAGTCAGTTTATTTTTGGAATCTATTGGAAATTATCCGGTTGCATTCATGTATTTAGTGACCCTGCAACATTCCCAGTCTTTGCAAAATCATAGCCTGTGACTGGACTGCAACAAAAAGTCTGGGACTGGCCGTTAGATGTGATATGGTGTCAGATTTTAGTCTTATTACAAGTCCTTTCAGAGGCTTTTAAAAGCAAAGGTGCCAGTAGGAGGCAGTCATAGTATTTAAGTTGTGTTAATTGACTCGATACTAATCAGTACTGCCTCGATTTGTGAAGACTTAGTAACTTTTAAGCTCTTTTAAAGAATCTGTCTTTAAAAAAAAGTGAGCCAAAACGAAGTTCTAGTTGCTGATTTTAAATCCAGACAAAGACCATGTATTAAATCATAATACTCAGCATTTTTAGTTGGATAAACCAGTCGTGATTGATTAAAGAAACCAAGATGTACGTTTGTTGTAAAAGTGCTATTTCTAAGGTTGAATTTTTTATTACAGTAATTTTACCAACCTTATTGTTGTACACCTTGCAGACTAAAGTTCCAAATGATTGATACATTTCTGCTAAATTGAACTAAGCTTTGAAGAGTAATATTATGCTCATGCCAGATACACCCAAATACTGCAGAGTAGTTTTAACCACGTTTACTTAGGCAAAGTGACATGGCCATACAGTCCAGCCTCCACAGAACACTGGTGCTGCTTTAACGTTGAGATATTACTAGTTTGTCTTTCAGTTGCATAGGTAGCCATTATTTGCATACAGGTCTTCCTAGCTTTGCATCACCATTTTCCATTCATTGTGTAGTCATGTCTGTACTGTGACGGCATCACAAAGATGAGAACCATTAGGAAGCACAAAGACTCGCCATTGCCAAATATAGTTTGTCATTTGTTATGTATCCTAGTGAATAAGAATGGAGTTTTACATTCTTAGAGGAAACAAAACCAGTAAATCTCCTGCCAGTGCAAAACATTATCACTATGGGTTGGGTGGTAATGACCTAACATTAAATCAATTTTTTTTTTATTTGGGCAGACTGAATATGTATGTTATTATTGAATATCATTTGTTTATGTTGTTTACGATCACAAATTTTGTATGTTATTTTCTATATCATTTATGCTTACAAAAGTTAGGAAATATTTCATTATGAAAAATCTATTTTTTCATTGAATTTGACCCAATTTAATTTACAGTATTTGACAGGACAGTATAAGCCCAAGGTATTTCTTGTTTTGTCTGATCAATTTAATGTCAGTTGCTTATTAACATCCATGCTTGCATTTCAGGTTTGCAACAATTGTATTGGAACAATTTAGGACTAGTAATGAATGGGAAGAATCTAAATAATTATGTAATTTAAGACGGGTGATTGTAATCATGATTTGGTACAAAATCACTATCCATAAATGTCTTTTGAGTGGCAAATGTGGGAAGGGCATCACCAGTTTGTCAAAAACAATTAAGAAAATGAATGAAATGTTTAAATGTTCTTCAGAAAAAGATGGGAAGGGATTTATATATTTCTTCATCCTATCATCCTATCATGACGTGATAGGATGATAGGTGAGTGAGTGACTAAGTGTGTAAAGCGGAAATCAGTGTGTGCAAATCAGGATTCCAGATCCTTTAGAAAGAAATGGATGCAGTGTGCAAAGAAACAGTGTCTGTCATGGTGTAAGGCTGTCTCAGCACCCCTGGCAAAGGTAATGGCAGCATTAGTGCAGAAAAGTACACTGAGATCTTGAAACCTGGACCTTCATCTTTTGAAAACAAGGGTGTCTGTGCATTTTATAAGAAGACAATGCAAAACAAATTGCTGCACACATTACAAAGGCATGGCTGTGGAAGAAGAGGGTACAGGTACTGGACTGGCCTGTCAGCAGTCCTAAGCTGTCCCAACAGAGAATGTGGGCAGAATTTTAAAACGAAAAATGCCATGACACCACTGTACTGTTGCACATCTTAAGCAGTGTTGACAGGAAGTGCAATGAAATAACAGTCAAAGTAAATGTAAGAAAAAAAATTGATTTGAGATTGTAGTTTAAATGCAAGGTCATATTAATTGGTTAAATTTGGTCCATGCAATCGTTAAATATGCACCATGTGTAAATGGATGCATTTGTCATTGACTTACGTGGTTTACGTTCTAAATTCAGGACAATGCCAGATCAGTCTGGTTACTTGGAGACGTGAATTCTTTGACTGTTTCTCATGGGTGTTGGCATCTTCTTTCTGTCTTACAGCATTAATCATGTTTGAAACCAGTATTCATGCCCTTTACAACGCCTATGAATACGTGAAATGTCTTGCATGCATATACTAAGCCTATTCAATGCACTGCGTGTTCTCAGCTCCAGAAATAAGAAGGCAAAGGAAGTCTTTTTACAACAGCTATGTGAAAGGGTGCAGTCGAGTTGATAGTGACGATACCAGTCTAGTTGCATGTTGGAATGAAACATTTACAGTCTTGGATTTCCAAGTACTCACAGAGTGTAGCATAATATATTATCGTTTTCACTTCGAAAAAAAAAAAATTAGCACTTGCAATCTTACCTAAAGAGGATAATCATATTTTATGATGTAATTCTAACATGAACGAGAGACTACAGTTGTACATTTATTGATTTAATGACAATGCAGTGGGTGACACTGATCTGCATATCAAGTTTTCTCTTTCATTCATTACATGCATTGCATCTTACATTGCATTACTGTAACATGCATTAAAAGCATTTGGCAGTTGCCTTTATTGAGGTTGAGGTACACTCTAGTACCATACCACCTAGGGACTGTGCAATTGAAAAATTACACTCCTGCCTATGTAAGGCTTGTCTGAGCAAAGACCAAGCCATGAGGAGGAAAGAACGTAGAGTAGAGTAGAAAGTAGAGTTCAAAGACAAGATTGCATGGAGGCACAGAAGTGGAAAAGGCTCAATTTCTGATGCACTGAAAGTTCCCAAGACCACCAATAATTCTTAAATAGGAGATGTTTGGAACCACAAGGGCTGTTTAAATGCTGTCTATCCCACCAAACCGAGTATTCGATGGGACCAAGAATCCAATGGTCACTCTGGTTGCACTCCAAAGATCCTGTGGACAGAGGATGCCACTCTGCGGCACTCCACCAAGATGGGCTTTATGGCACAGTGGCCAGACAGAAGCCTCTCCTCAGTAAAAGACATATTTTGCACATGTCTGGAGTTTGCAATTGAAAATGCACCTAAAGGATGCTGTTTTCACATTCTCATTATGGGTTATTTAGTGCAGATTGCGAAACGCCACTGGCAGCTTGCCAGTGCATGGATTTGAACCCTGCACCTTCTGGTCAGTAGTCAGGTACTTTCACCAGACATTCTTTTTTAGGTTCTGAGATTATACATGTTCCCTTACACCAAATGAACTCTTAAGTTGCTGTCGATAAGGTTGCCCGATCCAAATAAATCTTTTCAGAAATCTAAACAGTTGGTGGGCGATTTTCAGAATATACAATGATTTGTTTGGACATGTGCTAAGTAGTCTTGGTTGTCTTGAGGCATAATAGAAACAAACACACCGTAAGCTATTTAGGGACATTTAATGAGTGTTTTTAGAAACGTGTGTGGTTTCAGTAGGCACGTGCTAATTGCCATGAAGTGAGAACACACGTGTTCATATACGCATGCATAAATACTTGTGTATATTGAATATCTTTGGCTCAAACCATCCATAATGCATTGTATTATCATTGTGCAGGAAGCTCAGGACCCTAACTCAAATCCTGTGAGAACAGAGGAGGCCAAACTAAAAGCAAAGTATCCCAACTTGGGCCAGAAGCCAGGAGGATCAGACTTTTTGATGAAAAGACTTCAGAAAGGAGTAGGTGTTTGTACGGAGCTGAACATACACTCTTTTGCATGCTTTTGTTCTCCATACTCAGAAATTTCACACTCAATCATTCTCATGGGCATGCGTTTTTGTTTCATTTCAGCAAAAGTACTTTGATTCGGGTGACTACAACATGGCCAAGGCGAAGATGAAAAACAAGCAGTTACCAGCAGCGACTGGGCCAGAAAAGAGCATCGTCACTGGAGATCACATTCCAACCCCGCAAGACTTGCCACAAAGAAAGTCGTCCTTGGTCACGAGCAAACTCGTTGGCTAATCCCCTTGAGTGTCCCCCATTCCAAATCTTCTCTCCTCAACTTCAGAGCTTCACGAAGGTTGTGCACTATTTGCTTCACATATTGATTGGGTTGTAAGGCCTAGTTTATACTTGTATCCCATCTCGACATCCCTAGTCCAAGTCACACAAATCTGCCTAGGGAGCAGTCAGTTCAGTGATCCAGTCAAGGTGAAGGGGTACTCTGAACTGTAATGCACTTTATAAACTGTACACCTTTTACAAGAATCAAATCCATGGTCTCAAATTGTTACAGCTACTGAAATAATGGTCAGTGCTACCCTAGTAACTATCATTTATTGGTGCTTGGGCTACGTTCACACAGCAGGCAAAGTGGAGCAAATCCGATTTCCTCACCAAATCTGGTGTTTTAAACCTGACCTATATTTATTTTTTCATTTATTTTACATTTATGACATTTAACTGACACCCTTATACAGAGCAACTTAAAACTGACACAATGGATACAATCTAACAATCCACGTACAATCTGTTAACTGCCATGCTCAAGGACCCATCAGAGGTGGGATCTTAACCCTGGACCTTCTGGTCTATAGTCCTTCACCTTAACCGCTAGGCTACCACAGTCCCTATATCAAACATTTCTCTAAGCGGTTCATGCTCCGAAAGTGACAAGCATGCAACGCTTCATGTTAAGCAATCAAAATCGAGGTGTCAGTATCAGGCCCTTTTTTAATAGTCATGTAAAAAAGGAATGTTTTTTTGGCTACGTCCACATTTTTGGGTTTGTGGTAAGCTTCATTAATAACTTTGCTTATTAAGATGTTTATTGTCCTTGCCACTGTAGCCATGTCCTCCTCTATCTGCTTTCAGCCATTTCTTTAGGCTTTGAATTTCCTTGTTCACAGAGCGCTTGCGATTCGTGCCTTCCAATATTGAGACATCAACACAAATGTGTATGAGATCTGTGACTTGGCTCTCAGTATAATTTTTCCTTCTCCTCAGCGTGCATTTATAGCAAATGACGTAAAAATCGACACATTTCCATCTCCGTGTTTTCATCTCATGTCCGATCTAGGACTGCATATGAAAGTGGCTCAGATTCCGGTGTCTTCACAGTTCTGTAAAAAAACTGATCTGTGCCACATTAGGGCAACAAATCAGATTGGTGCCACTTCAGGCTGGTAATGTGAACATAGCCCTAGAGATGTATCCTTTTGATTTGACATCAGCAACAGATTGTTTTCTAAATTCGTAAAGATTTCCTTTACTTAGCAACCCCTGATGACAAATGCATGTTAGCCATAATTGTTAAAACACAGTCAATAGCTTTTCAAACTTCAGTTCCTACGATTGTGCATCGACGGACTAAAGTAAGAATGCGAATAGAGCTATTGTATATTCTTGGGTCATCATAATCAAATGTGCTTCATCCTGGGAACTGAGCCCGCATAAAACATTTGTTCCAGAAGCTCGGCTTCAGGGCACCTCTTTTACACATGGTATAGCAAGACCTTGCTACCTTGTACTGGGTGAATATGCAGAATAGCTCAGGCTCCAAATTGTTAGGCTTATAGAAGTTAATATATGTTGACTACTATTATCTCCTACAGGACAGGAATTGGGAAGGCGCAGCCATTCGGAAACCATAATAGACAGTTTCTGGTTGCTAAAAATGTGAGCAAGCCAGAAAGAACACAGTATGACATGTTGACTAAGGAGTGCTTTTTAGGTCTGAATTGTCATTAAACTCACAGGGCTATATGTATGAAGGATGAGTACACACACAGTGATGCCAAGCAACTACATAAACACTTTGGAACTTAGCTTGAAAGTTTGTATTACTACTTATCTCAAGGTGGTGGAAGAATTTCAGTTACTTGTGAGGCAAACTTTCATTGACAATTCTCCAAAATATTAACAAGTGTGCTTTTTACTGCTGACTTAAGGATGTAACGACTGTGAATAATCCAGCTGCTTTAGCACCAGTAAAGCAGTTTTTTTACCTATACAAAGGGTACAGGGAACTGACTGTGCCCCTCACAAACGGCAATCAGCTCTACAATGTACAGGCAATGCGGCATATAACGATCGCATTACATTTACGCGTTCATTCTCGAAATGGTTGTTAACTGGACAATCTTTTTTGTGCTACTGTAATGTAAATACAAATGGTATTTTCCCAAGAATCTGTGTGCATACGATGCGCTAATGCATAAGACCTATGGCCTAAACTATACATTACTCCCTCCAGGAAATGCACAACACAGTGGTTCTATATTTACAAACACGCATTAATAATCACACACACCGTATAACCAAAATATAAAAACACGATGGAATGTGAAAACAAATAAACATACCTCACTGGCTGCACACAATCAAGAGGCAATGTGTCCACTTGACAAATACTTTTCCTAAACAGACATTGCAATGTCAACATTAAAACCTCTTAAGTATGTAAATCCAGCACAATGCCACTAGTAGGAAGCCACAGTGGTCAAATGACTGACATTTGGCCCTTGTAGGTATATGTAGATCAAGGCGGCATAGCGCTTGTAATGGCAGCAGAGTACAAACTGCCCATGTGTACTGCTCACGAAACTTAGGAAAATGTATTTTTGTGAGCAGTGTAGTTCGCATGTAGTTGTCAAAAAATCTGAGTATGACTAATAATATTGTTTGCCGTTAAATATTCACATACACTTTCTTGTCTGCTTTATCTTGGTGAGGGTCGCTGGAGGGCCAGTGCCTAAACGTCAGCTAGCCCTAGAGAGGGTACTAATCCACTGTAGGGCACAGACACACTAATACACACAAATGCATACTAGGAGCACTTTAAGCATAAGCAATTACCCTAAATCATGTCTTTAGAATGTGGGAAACCGGGGCACCCAGAATGAACCCACACGGACTCCTCACAAAAGGACCCAGACTGCTCCACCTGGGATTGTACCCACCGTGCCACCCCTGGCAGTTAAAATGTACATCCTAAACCTTTGTAATTTGACCAGTTGTATACTCTGTAGCATCTGGAGTTAAAAGACACGTTTTTATTTTCTTTTAAAAATTGCTGTAATTGTTAAGACCTTAAGAATTGTTAATTAAAGCGAAAAGATGCCGGTGTAATGGTCGTTAAACGGCAAACTGTCTGTACTAAAACAGTGCCCTATTTAGCATGGTAGCACTCGTTGGAACGCAACCATAGTACGAATTAGTACTAAGTCTCCGTCTACTTCGGTGTTCGTCCACAGTCCAAAGACGTGTGTTAGGTTAATTGGTGTCTCTAAAGTGGCCCTTAGTGTGTGACTGTGTGTGTCTGTGTGTGCGCTCCACGATGGATTGCCACCCCATCTAGGGTTGTTCCAGCTCTTGCCAGGTGGGCACCGGCTGGCCCACGACCCTCTATGGATTAAGCAGAAGATACTGAATAATGTTTCATAGTGGAGCTTCCGTTATATATTTAATACTGTACACGACCAGGACTTTTTACACTACATTTCCCAGCACTCATCACTCTGGCCACGAGTCCCATCGATCTCATTTTGAAACATCCCCTGGTTTGTCTGAGCAGTGTATTTAAGGGTTACTGTCAGCAACTGTTCTCTCAACAGGGTTTGACAAGTGTTTTTGAGCATTGTGTGTGTGTATGAGGGTGCAATCAGACAAAACATGTAACCCAAACTAGTTTGAAGGCAGACAGGAGGACAATTAGAGGGCTACATATAAGCGAAGTAACATCTCATGAGGTCCATGTTATCAAAAATGGAGCAGTATAAGCATTACTTTATTGTAAATTCAACGTACAGAATAAAGCACCAGCCCTTAGGCAGAGCATCCCACAGCTGATACGGTCTTCTAAAGTACACTCCAAACAAGTGTGGGTTAAGGGATTTGCTCAAGGGTTCAGTACTTCAAACACTGAGCCACCATACCTTCATTTCTGTGGTGAATTCTTTGTACACTTTCATACATATGGCCTTGATGTTGACTTGTCTGTATTTTCAAGCTGGAAGACCCAACATGAGCTATATTTGTTATTGATTTAGATTCTGATTAAAAGCCACTTGTTGGAATTATAACCTATTAGGTTTAACCCCCCCCCCCCAAACCCTTAAGTTTCTATTCAGTGTAAGTTGAAATTCATTTTCAATTCTCTGGCTTATACAATAAATGGAGATGAGTGCGATAATTCTTCCTGTAACTTTGAAGAAAAGAATTCACATCAAGTAAATAATCAGGGAAACAATCATATCATGAACTGCATAACGACTAGGATTCCATATGAAAGTGTCACGCATGTCGCACCCATAGGGTGATGACTGTAAGCGTTTATCACGTGAGAATGCTGTCGCCATTAACACGGTGCAGGAAGAAACCTCGGCAGGTGGAAGGTCTACATTTGGAGCGCGATTGAATGTTCAGCGCTTTGTGAATACTGTATTACGTTCGGTGTTTTACCATAACTAATTTAGCTGCTCCCAAATTGTAAATAGATGGATGGTACATTTATTTTGATATTTGTGTTATTTTTAATGTCTCCATTCTGTTCCACCCTCCACTCTCTTCCACTTTCTTAAATGTTGAGGTTGTTTTATAAACGTTTTCCCCTGCAACAGTTTATGCTCAGACGTTCAAAATATTTGTTTAAAAAAAAAAAAGTTTTTTTTTCCCATAAAATTTCCTATTATCAACCAGTGTGAAGTGCTTAGGAAACAAACTGGGTTACTGTTACGACGCATAGACAAGGTTTAGATGAGAAGACCCTCAGAGTGGTGTATATTTGTATAATAACAAAAGGTTGTATATGTACTCTTGCATTATTTATGTAGGATTTTAAAGAGGGTTGTCAGGGAAAACGGTCTAAGAATCATTTAATACTACATTAAAAGCAGATAGATTTCAAGGAAAGGATAATGACTGTCATGCACTTATATATTTGGAAAATACATCGTATTGAAACATGCATTTCAAACCATGAACACTGCTCGAACATTTTGGAGTACCAAATACTGAGGTTTACTGTGTGTATCTGTGTATTCAGTGCTTTACATGTACAGGCAGGCATGCATGCACCTTACTTCTGCATTTATGATTTAAGACTAAATGTTATTATGGGTTTGCCCTTGAGATGAGTATAATTCTATAAATTAAAAAGAAAGAGAAAGGGACAAGTGCTGAGCAGTGTTCTAAACTGCAGTGATGTTTAAGATGGTGTAGGACTGTTGTCTGAATCTGGAATAAAGTTTTAAGCTGTCTTAGTGTGGGTGTGTCTTTTTTAAAAGAGGTAACATGATTACAAAATGGGCAATCACTGACTTAAGGGAATTACTGAATAAAAATTCAATGATTCTACCAGTTGTTATAGCATGAATATTACTGATTTGTCCTGTACAACGTCCCCCGTTTACTACCGAAAAATGCTTCTAAGCAACACCCATCTAGTTGCATGGTGGTCAAGTGGTTAGCACTCACAGCTCTGAGATTCCTGGACAGGGTTGTGGAAGAGCCAAGAGCACAGGGCACAAGACAAGAACAACCCCAGACAGAGTGCCAATCCATCATAGGGCACATGCACTTACACACTTGCACACTAAGGGTACTTTACTGTACTCAGTTTATCTAATGCATGTCTTTGGATTGTAGGAGGGACTTGGGGTACCCTGGAGTAAACCCACACGGACACAGGGAGAACCCAGACTGCTCCTCCTGGGATCGAACCCGTGACTTTCTTACCGTTAGGTGGCAATGCTACTCAATGAGCCACTGTGCTTCCCAAAACAAATAAACAAAAATATTTAAGTATATACACCTTGCACAATACAAAAGCACTCACAGTACTGTAGGTGGTTACTCTTGCATTGGTAAGATTTCAACCATTTGATTTATTTATTTGTTCGCTAGGAGGCGCTACAGAAAAAGAAACCTAGCTGAATTAATCGTTATGGAAAAGCAAACCAAACGACTTGCATGTAGCAGCAGTGTTAACACTGCAGCTAAATATAAACACGGTCTAAGCCTGACTTCCTGTTGTGCTGGTTGGAAAATGTATCTCTTTATCCCATATAAACCATTTGGATGTTGATGAAATCTATGTTTTTTTGGTAGTTTATACACTAACCTGTTCCTCATATAGTCGTGTGTTCTTGCTGAGAAAAAGAATAGTACTTCCATTTAGTGTTGGGGAAACAGGAATTTGTTTACAGATCATAGAAATGTCACAGAATTAGGCAGAAATATTATGGGTTTACCTTTATGGAGTTTACAGTAGATATGACAGTATGGATCACCTTTTGCAATAATCCATTCAAAAGAATCGGTTTTATTTTGGAATTTCTAATAATTGACCTAACTAATAATTGATAACATCATTGCATTGGTTTAACTGTTTGGATTACACTAGTTTACCTAGGCTATCCTATGTGATATTTGGATCTATTGATCTCAGTAGATCCACTGTCTACATGCACATAATGTAATGTAACTCAGTAATTGATTTGAATACAGAAGTTGATTAGATTACAGATAATACAGATGGTTGTTATTTTGAGATTTTTTGTTACTGTGTAGTTTAGTATAATCTGTATAGTTCATATAGTTAATAATCTTAATAATAATCTTGCTCTTTTTTTGCTTGCATGTGACGATAGAATAAAAATAGAATTTAAAAATAAACAAAAACTGAAAGGTCACACTGGTGTGCAAGGTTACTTCAAAACTAGTCATACATTGTTCAGTTCAATTCAGTTAAAATGTATTGATATAGCACTTTTTACAAAGGAGCATTGTCTCAAAGCAGCTTTACAATCTTATATCATCTTAAAAGGCCAATCCCAAATTGAGCAAGCTCAAGGCAACAGTGGAAAGGAAAAACTTCCTTGATGTATAAGGAAGAAACCTTGGGAGGACCAAGGCTCAAAAAGGGACCCAGGGCCTAGATGGTTATTGAATAATTGCTTAAAAGTATATAACAGAAATAGTCAAATTAATTAAATAATATACTTTGAATCAATAATACATTTTAATTAGTAATTAAATTCAAAATAAAGAACAAAATCGATTTTAAAATGAGTCCTCAGCGGTAAGTTATTGGAGGCACATCGTCTCCTAATGACTAAATTGTGGATTTGCTGCACTCTGATGGTACCCGGGGATGGTGGGACTGGGTTCTGTTTATGAAGATCAGTAAAGTGATGCTGAAGTGGGGACACATCTAAGCGTGTGTTGACGGAACTGGTACCAGCACATCACCTCGGAGAGAAAAGAGAAAATGTAGTTACTCGTGGGTTAGGAGCACAGGGTCTATTAACAATCACTGATGCCATGTGCAGCTTGAAACTCCGGCAGCACTAACATAATCAGATCAGGCCAATCTATTATCCAATCAATGAACCTGGTGCATGTCTTTGGACTGTGGGAGGAAACTGGAGCACCCAGAGTAAACCCACGCAGACACATGGAGGACATTGGAGAGGACGCTGAAGACAAAACTTGTGGGGCTTCTGTTTTTTAAAACGTGAATATGACTTTTTAATAAAGATATCAGTGAATAGTTTTGTAATTTGTTTGGGTTTGTTTTATATGAATAATGGTTCTGAATTAGTTTGACCTAAACCTTAAATCCTAACATCATCAGATTCTAAACCTTGTGGTATCGATGGATATTAATGTGTAAAGACAGAGATAATTCACGTTTATTCACGTTACGTGCTTAACGTGCTCTCGTGCGCCTCTCCCTGTTCTCAGTGCATAAACAAAACGTGTGGCTTCCGTTTTTGGAACGTGAATATGACTTTTTAATAAATATATCAGTGAACAGTTTTGTAATTTGTTCAAACGGTTTTTCGTTTTATATTCGTATTAGTTTTGGATTTGTTTTGATCGTATCCTTAAATCCTAACATCATTAGATTCTAAATCGTATGGTATTGATGGATATTAATGTGTGAGACAGAGAGAATCCCGTTTATTCACGTTACGTGCTTAACGTGCTCTCGTGCGCTTCTCCGTGTTCTCAGTGCAGAAACAAAACGTGTGTGGCTTTGCGCGTGTGGAACGTGAACGAGACTGCATTTGTAATATATAATGTCACGGATTTTGTAAAGGATTTTTACATTGACGTTCTTGAATGTTTGGTATAAAATGTTTTATATACACTTTACATCATTAGATTATTAATCTTATTGTATAAATGGTCCTAAATGTAAGAAGAGCGCGAGCGGAGAGGGCGGGGAATTCCGCCTTTCTGGCCGACTTCCTTAAATCGCGTTTGGATCGGCCCGCCTCTCGGTATGTGGTTAATAAAAAAACCGTATGAGCTGCTGTCGCTCTGAGCGAGGCCCGTGTCGTTCGTAGCACGTCCGCGTTTCAACTTGGGAAAATTTTAAAAAATGTAGGGCGCATTAATGGTAACTCTCTGGCATCGCCAAATTTCTTACAACCTCGTCATACTTAGTTTCAATGCGGTAAAAGGAATCGACGTCAGGATGTTTAACCCCAAGGATTTGTGTTTTAGCGACAATCCCAACAACAACTCGAAAGGGAAGCCCATGGCAGTGGTTGCTCCTCTGAACAGACCCTCTTTGTCATTGGGAATTCGGTCCGAAAGCCATCGGGATCTGGTCAATGGTTCTGTACCTACTTCGCCCGTGTCTGACTGCGACGAAGCTACGGGCGTCGACTACTTCCTGGACGAAATTACCAGAAAGATCATGGCGGAGTTTTTTTGTCCTTC
>JAVSBV010000001.1:3089877-3106180 GCA_033117975.1 Parotocinclus spilosoma
TACATTTCATTTATTCATTCATTTGTCAGTAAGTAACCAGGTCTTGGCTAATCAGTGATGGGCAACCCTAAATAAAGAGTTATATACAAGCAAGGTAAATATTTAGCATTCCACAGACTGCTGCATGTCGCTGAAGGCTTTGTGTTTTTGTGTGTTTGAAGTGGCAAATCCTGGAGATTTTACAACCAGGAAAGTGTCCTATAGTGCCTATATGTGTCATATAGCAGGCAGAAAAACAAAACACATCAGTAGGGTGCACCTAAAATACATATCCGTCGTTTGGAGAATTGAGACTGGGGACTTGAGGCTCACACTGATAGTGATCAGGCTGATGTAAGCATCTGGGTGTTGCTCCAATTACTCTAAAGCTAGTTCTCAGGCATTTATAATCATGTGATTTTGATGTTGGGAGTTGAGTTCTAAACCATCTGAATTGGGGGCCAGGGGCTGTATTAAAGAAGCCAACTGCTCTCTACCTAAATGCACACTGCAGGCTTTAAGAGGATTCATTAATTATCTAGGCCCCCCAACCCCCACTGCCCCTGGATAATGGAGGTATATGAAGGACTTCAGTGTCAGCTTCTATTCATTTCAATGTGGTCTGCATACTGGTATGCAATATGGTTTTGGCCACTGCCATCTTTAGCTACATGGATACCAATGTTTCACATTGCTAATATCACGAGATTGGCTGAGCAACAAACTATGCCAAACCAAAAAACTGGAAATGATTGTAAAAATGTCAATGCATAGAAACCGAAATGCTACTAGGTAACCAATAAGGTTGCATGGAAGTCTGTGGGGCTTAGTGGATAAAACTGACCAGCCAAACCATAGCTTCTTGTATTGAATTGCATAAAGTTTGGACTTTTTTTTCATATCTGAACCCACATGCTATTTCACTATTTTACTATTACTGCTTGCTAATATTTGTTCACATACACTATAGTTTGTGAGGAGCATTTGGAAGTCTACTCTATCTTCTCCAGTGTGCTTTCAGTTGAAGAAAAACTGTAACAACAACTCCATTCTTTCAAAATCTCTGACCTATCTTCCTGATGCCATTCTTCCAGGTGAGCAAAATAGACAGCACATTAGAGCTGAGCTTGGAATGTTTGCTTTGCGCCATGGCAAGCACAGACTCACCATGTCTGTGTTTGTGTCATATTTTTTAACACTCTGCTCAGCACAGCGGTTGTTTTTCAGAAGATCGCTGAGGAATGTAAGCGGTTGTTCATAAAGGAAGTGAAACTTCAGTTCTGTTAGACAGCAGCAAAGTTACCGTGCCATTTCCCGCCCCGCAATTTCACAAGACGGTGAGTCAGTTCTAGTATGGGAGGCCATTTAGTTTTCGAGACCAGTCAACTTGTTACATGAGGCACTACAGTGAACGTCAATAAATGGAGTCAATATTGAAGCGGGAAACTCCAGTGCTTAAAATTGTGTAATCGTAAATGGCGATGTGTGACTTTTGTCTTTTCTAAGCAGCCCTTGACGTGTTTGACGGTACCTGCCAGAACATGAAGACAGAATTTATTGCCCCTCAAACTACTACTTGCAGAGGTGATTGCAGAGATAGACTGTGGAATTTGTACATGAGACAGCTGCTGAACAAGACATGTTTTTAGTATAAGGATTTAGACTTTTCAGCCGATTGCCCCCCACACCCAAAGATTTCCCCTATTGCTCCACTAATATCAGTGAGAGATGTGTTAATCACCTCAATCTTATATCAGATGCCAGATTTAATCTATGCTTTATAAGCAGAAGGCATTGGTCATAGTGTCCTTACCTGCGTTTTCTTTTCTTTCCCACCCTCCTCTCTGTCAGGTCTCTGTCCTCCTTCAGCACACAGCTCAGGTGTCCAGCATCCAGGTGTTTTTTATTCTGAAATACTGTCCTTAAATAAGGCAGGACTGGCACAAACCCGCCAAAGCTATCTCAGATCTGCACGGCACTCTGTTTCAAGATAATTTGACTTGTACTTCCTTGAGGAACTAATTGTCTAAGACACACCCCTAAGTGTGCGTGTTTCTGCTGTCTCTGTCTCCGTTTCACCACACTCACAGACACACACTATCTCCACCCTGTTAGCTGCTGACATTGCCCCTTCATGTTCTAACAAGTGAAACCCCTGTAAAGAATTTAGCTGTAATCCTGGGATGCAGGCCACTGAAAGGGGGAGGGCTTTACACTTTTGTGGTCACTATTACTGGAATTCAGCCAGCGTCAGCGGCACTGCTGCACTCTGACTCATGTTCATATCCACACTTAACTGGCTGTTTGACAGACAAAAAAAAAGAAGCATAAATCAGTTCAGGGAACAGTCCATGAGTCTGACATGTCTTCAGTTGAAGGAATCTTCTGAAACATCTTCAGTTCTTTAATAACCTTTTTTTTCCGAGGGAACTTGATTGGTTTAATCTGTTAGTATTAAGTTGGTTTTAAACCAGTAAATAATGTGCCACCTGCCACAAATTCTTTTTTTTCCCCCAAAAGAAAGCAGTGGTTATATAATGCTATTATTATTAGTAGTAACAACAGCAATAATAATAATAATAATTATTATTACTACTACTACTATTATTGATTATTAAAAAGACCTCAGTGCTATTTCTCTTTTAACAAGTAGCAGAAATGGGCAGAAACTATTGCTGAAAGGACCATAAAATATAGTGTCAAGTGTTTAAAAAGTTACCTTAATTTTTTTAAGAGTGCATTTTTATATACAGATATACAAAGGATTTTTCCTCTTCACCAGGAGTGCCGATATTTGCAGAAGGTTAGCTAGCAATTGTAGTAAAAAATGCGCTTCACAATACAATAATTCAAATGCACTAATTTTATTTGAATTATTCTTAATTGACTGCTTAAATGTATTGTTGTCAAATTGTAATTTACCTTTAATCCTACTGTACATAAAATTTTATTATAGTTATAGTTTACTTTTAATAATATGTTACTATAAAATATACTTTCACTTAAAAAAAATATAAGTTTGTATTCAGAGAAAAAGTCAACAGTAAATAAATCGATAACCAAAATATCACAAGATATGTGATATGGATAGTTATTTTATTGATTTTATAAAATGTTTCACTGTGCAAATTTGGACATAAAACAGTTTGGGTATAAAACTGAATTACGTGATAAAGAAATGTCACAGTAAGTTGGTAAAAATTCTTCTTTGACAGACGAATCCTGAATTAGCAGATGCTCTCTGTTTACATCCATTTGCTTTTCTGGGATGGGTTCCGTTTTATCTTGTCTAATATTATTCAAAATAACTTTGATTGTTTACGAATACTATTCTTAAATATGGGTGTGATGACCTACATGCTGTATTCCTAAAAGGCAGACTCCAGTAATATACTTGATTTCTTATTAAAAATATCAATGTCCATAATCACAACTCACATTTTTGCTATTACATGTCAAAGGTCATATAAATTGAATGGCATATAAGTAATATTAGTGTTGGATTATTCTTGGACTACTCATTCTACTACTGTCATATTCCAGGATTGAAGTTTTTGAATGATTAAGCCCTTCTTTAGTGTACTTAATGCATGTTTTACATTATACAAGCATATTTCAAATGTAATAAATAATGCAGTTTTCAAGTATGTAGTTATGTCTGTTATGCCCTGCAAAGTAACCCTTGTAATGAACTATTTTAGTAATGTCAGATGACTAAGTATATTACTTAATAAAGAATTTTTTTTAAACTTTGTATTACATTACTAATATACTCAAAGTGTAATTATAATGCACTAACACTACCAATACAGTGTAATTAACTTACACTCAGAGTGTGCATCATGTCTTTAGTTGCATATGCATTGTTATACACTGCTCAGAAAAATATTATTACATATTTAATTTTGAAATATCCCCTATTTTTGTGAGCAGCATATATAAGACTTACCTAATAGGGTGCCAGTGAGGTATGGAACAAATTCGAAATATCTTTCCAAATTGTTCCATATAAGAAGTAATCACCAGTAAAATCATTATGAAATCTCTTATCTAAATGAAAAAATATAATTTCATATGTCTTGCTATAGCTTACTTAGTAGTTCACAGTTTTCTAGTTTTGCATATTTATAAATGTTTTTTTTCAAATATAAATGAAAAACATCATATATTTACACAAGTCCTAAAAGTAACACATAAAGATAATCTAATTGATCAAATGTACATTTGCATTTATTACAAAGGATTTGCATTTATTTATTATATTCAAAATTACATCCAAAACATGGGTCTTACTGTGGCGTTTGCGAATCTCCCAACTTTTTCTTTTGTAAGAGCCTTTGATCTTTTTCTAAGAGGGCTTTTTACTAGATTTTGGAACGTGATTGTAAGGTTGTTTTCTAAAGTTATCCCAGGTGAATAATCACTTATGGCATCCCAATGCATTTTCAAGATGTTGGTTGGAGTTGTGATTAAGGTCCTGTTCAAGCCATTCGAAAGTGTTCACAAATTTTGAAACACCTCTGTATGCCTACACTGCTCATGGAGCTAATAAGAGGTTGATTCTTATCACTATTTCCTGTTTTAAAGCTTGTGAATGTATGAGGAACTTATGCCACATAAATAGCTATGCTACATTGTGTCATCAAACACACACTGAAATGTTTGTTGCTCAGGGGGTTATCAAATACTTCCTCTAGACCCTATGTGTGGTAACCAAATAATGATCAATCAAAGCAACAAGAAGATTCAGGTGGAATGGTGCCATAAGTGGCTAGTGCTGTAGCCTCACAGATAAAGAGATCCCCGGTACAATCCTGACCCTGGACTTTTTTCAAGTATGCTGGCTTCTCCCAATGTCATGTTGCGTCTCTTTTAAATGCCTTACTGAGTGTGTTTGCCAAGTGCAGTTGTAACCTCGTTCCTGTCGTGAGTATATCAATTTATTCTTTGTAACATCAAACACATGTAAAAACAAAATTCAGTCTGCAGAACAGTGTGTTACTGTTATGGATGCATTTAGTACAGTACTGAGCAACCAAGAGGAATATATATGTGTGATATTTCAGTCTTTCTTTTTTCTTTTGTTTTTTTTAAATACATTTTTCCGTCAAGAATTCTGAGTGTACAATAATGAGAAATAAAATGAACTTTTTTGACTTTAGCAAATGACTGCAATGAAACAGTGATAAATTTAAACGTGTGTGTGTGTGTGTGTGTGTGTGTGTGTGTGGATTTCAGAAAGAACCCCAGTGCCATCACACTGTCTCTCTCCATAATCATCACGGGAAACATGTTTGTGGGCAACTTCATCACACTGGACCTAAAGTGGGAGCAGAATATCAACTTCCTAACCAAGCAGCAAATGTACTTCCTGCAGCATTAGATAAATATTAAATCTGCCAAAGGCGTTGAAGGTACGCTTTTACACTGCCATGATAGAGTCCATTCTCACCTCTTCCATCACTGTCTAGTGTGATGGTGCCACTGTCAAAGACAAGTGCAGAATTCAGCTCATCATCCACTCTGCAAAGAAGGTGATTGGCTGCAACCTGCAATCTCATTAGGAATCACATGACTTCCGTACACTGAGATGAGCAGAAAAAAAATCATGGCTCTCATCCTGCACATAAACTTTTTAACCTACTTTCTTCAGGCAAGAGGCTAAGATCTATCCTAACCCGAACCTCATAAAATAAAAACAGTTTCTTCCTGACTAGAGTCAACCTCAATAACGCCCAAATATCCCACTGACGACTCAAGCCCCCTTATAGTCAAGTCAACTTATGTTTTATCATTTGAACAGCAAATGAAATCCAGAAATGAATCCATAATTTTTTTTGCTCCCTTCCAGGAACGGCAAAAGTAAAAGAGAATTACAGCGAAGCAAGAAATGATAAATAATATACAAAAGTAAAAAAATAGGTTCAGGAGTCAGTAGGAAAGAAAGAGTTCTTTAACCTGGTGGTCTTGCATTTGACACTTCGGGACCTCTGACCTGGGGGTAAAAGTGTGTACAGACCATGCTGGGTGTGGGTGGGGTCTTTAAGAATGGAGGCAGCTCTCCTGTGGACTTTGTGGTGATATATGCTCTATAGAGTCCTGGTGATCTTTGGAGTTTGTGGTCAGAAGTCAGAACTATTGTCCACAAAGACCATCCTGATAAAGGAGTCTTTTTCCAGGTGAGAGAGAGTTGTGGAGGGCAGGAGCGATGGAGTCCAAGGTGGATCTGCTGGCATGGGTTCTCATAGGCACCTCTCATCATAGTGATGTATATTTAATAACCTATGTTACACATATTCATAATTTCGTATCATTTCACTTGGCACGTTACAATAATGCATAAACTCTTACTGTCAATATCTGCACTTTCTTTACAGAGCATGTTCTATTGGACATATTTAATATAATTGGTAATTCTTACTCAGATATTTTATTCCTTTTTCTTTCTGTTTTTCCCTCTCTCTTATTTCTGTTTCTGTTTTTGGACCTAGTCAAATTCGTTGTATGTGAAACATTGCTAATAATCACAATCCAAGCAGTTATGGTTTAAGGGTCTTGCTCAAGGACCCAGCTGTGGCAGCTTGGCCAAGGTGGGAGTTGAACCCTGGACCTTATGGTCCAGAGTCCAGTACCTTAGCCGCTAGTCTACCAAAATTGATTACATTTTGAAGTATTCACTATTTTTTGTGAGCAGTAAATACAGTATCATATATGAATATTTAAACTGAGAGAAGTTGGATGGTTGTTTTGCCCACTATCTTGGCCATTCTGACCTAGGAGGTGTTGGAAGCAGTGGTTCTGTGTGGGCGTACACACATGGCATACAGGCTGTGGATGGTTGAGACAGACTACCAGTTAAGAGAATTGTTTGATCTGATGATAATCGCGAGAGCTCCCACAGTCTCATTGTCCACCATCCAGACACTACACTCCCCTGTCTTTCTCAGGACCATTTCCAGGTGCTAAGCAGACGGAAATATGTTGTCCTGTCACCTATTAGGTGTCCTGGCAGTGGCAACCATCCACCATCACCTTTATTTGCAGTAGTGCCATGAATGATAATCCTGGACTGTTATGGACAGGAACTGTATTGTCTTTAGTGACGAATTTAGGTTCTGTTTGGTCTCCGATGATGGTTGAGTATAAGTATGGAGGGCTTGTACTGAACACTCCTGTCCTGCCTTTGCTGTGAAGTGATGCACTGCCAGGCACATTCTAAAGAATGCGCTTTTCCAGATGGCAGCAATTCCTTGTCCTGCCCAGTCCCCAGATTTATCACCAATCAAGAATTTATGCTGCCAGTTTGCCTCGATTGCCCAACCATATCTAATCTTGTATCCAGGCTAGAAAAGGCCTAACAGGGTAACTGAAGCCCCCTGTTAATTGTTATTGGTTTGCCAAATAAACTTATTATTTAACTTTTTGTTCTAATTTTGTAACACTTATATATACCATCAGCACATTCACACTTAAAGCTTCATTCGATTTCAACACCTGCTCCTTGTGCATTGTGCTTGCGAGTTATTTAGAATTTTATACTATTTTCTGCATGCCCACCAAAGTGTATAGTACAGACACATTTACAGTACTTTAGCAACC
The DNA here is from genome assembly GCA_033117975.1 of Parotocinclus spilosoma. Taxonomy (NCBI): domain Eukaryota; kingdom Metazoa; phylum Chordata; class Actinopteri; order Siluriformes; family Loricariidae; genus Parotocinclus; species Parotocinclus spilosoma. Next base: position 3,097,456 of record JAVSBV010000001.1, read on the forward strand.
TTTTTTCAAACTAGGCAAGTTTCTAGAGATGTTCCATTCTTACATAATTTGATTATCTGCTTGAGCTTAAACTAAATATCGAAGTCCATACTTGGTTAAGTTCTGCATTAAATGGGCTGTGGAGAGGAATTCGCAGTTTAAAAATACATGCTTTGAATTCAGGGAGACTTTAACCTTCAAATGAACAGCAGTTTAAAAGTAAGTCTAGCACTGAGCCGTTACATTTTCATTGATCATTTAACTGAAACTGCATTCGTGGTGTCGTCTCGCTAGATGTGGTTAATGAACAACGTGGAACTGCTCCACTTACCCAACTCATTCTCGAAACTTGGAACAAATGCATAAATACCCTGTCCACTGTTTGATAGACCTTATATGATGAGAAACTAACTAACACACTCCAACCATTAATAGTATTTAATATAAGTAGTTTATAAGATGATTTAAATGTTTTTAAAATGTATTCTACTTTCACCTGGATGATCATAGGACTGCACACCAGACATGAAGTCCAAAGATGGCTGCTTATCAGCATGTTATCTGAATTACAACCATCTGGACTAGAGACAATCTGACAATCTCTATTAAAGACCTCTATTCAAGTGATTAGCTCTGGTCATTATCCAGAGATTGTTTACAGACTTTCAGGGTGACTTGAAGAGAGTTCTTGGTTAATTCAACATTAATGTAGAATTATGTATATCCAATCCAATATGGACTATATCTCTTATTGTGCATATATGCTTCACAAAGCTTTGTGAAAGTTACATAAGCAGTTGGATCTGAATTTATTTTGTGACCAGACTTCTTTAAAAATGATAAAGAGCACTATTTCTGACTGAAATCTTGTTGATTGCGTTTAAATCTATGCAAACTATTATTTAAGAGATACTGTTACTGTAGATGAGAGTGGTCAGGAAAATGATTGTAGATCAGCACTCTGTTCGTAGATAAGAATTATTTTGAGCTGCAGAAACTAAGCAGCATTGCAGGGAGAGCCAGAGCAACTGTGGTATTAGGTTTGTCTCCAAGGCAACAGACAGGAAGTCTCTCTTACTTAGTTTCCTGATGGTTTCCTCTTTATCGTAGAGTGACATCTGACGTGACTTTTGTGTGTGTGTGTGTGTGTGTGTGGTAAGGGAGAAAATTGTTTTTGTGAATAATATAGTTATTACTTCTTTTTACTTGATCTGAACTTAAAAATTAAATGCTCTACTATTCAATCACCCACATTTGCTGACTGAGCCTTAAAAGTCTTCTAAGCTTATATTTTTAGTAGCTGACATATTTTCCCCCTTATCGTTAGCTGACAATGTTGTTTCGAGTTGTAATTAAGCAGGATATCTGCGCACCTGAGGCACACTAACATGCTAGCCCACCACTAATGAGACTTAAGTCTCACTTATACACTGTGCATGCACAGTTCACTTTGTCTGGGCTAAGAATGTCAGGATTGATTTTCTGCTGCAGTCACATCTGTCTGATTGAAGCACTGATATGATTGGTGGCTGAATATGGGCGCATTGTATGAGTGATGGCTGGCTTTAACAAAACAAAAAAAAAGAGAAAAACACCCAAACAAAGGTGTGGAATTTAATATTGAACTGCTGATATATACTGCTATATAACTGCTGATTAATATTGAAGTACTGTGCAGATCTTAGGCCACCATGATTATTTTAGCAATCGTATAATGACGAAATCTAATTATTTTTCAAACTCATTGTTGCAATATAAACAGTACATACAGATAATAACTGAAAAGCTATAGACTAAAGTGGCATGAATTTGAGCAATATTGAATAAATGAGCAAAAGTCCAAAGACACATTTTGGATAGGTAGCAGCCAAGAAACCACTTTTTTTGGAACTCGAACGGATTGCAAAAGCTAGATATGCTAAAGTTCATGAAGATTTCAATGAACATTAGTGACAAATCCAAATTTGACATTTTTGGGTCCTGTCATTTCCAATATGTTTTATGAGCCATACCACCAAATGGGTGCAAATTCCGGTCCCAGGATGTAAACATTTTACTATTAAGCAAGGGGTCCTGGACAGTGATGCAGTTGCACATCTTAGGTATATAATTTAAAGCATTAATCAAAACTACCTAGACCACTAAAAATAGCATTTGTCTCTGACATTCCACTTTGCAATTAAATATACTGATTAAAATCCTATTAGAAATATTTTTTGCATTGTTGTGTCAAATCTTAAGAGAATCTATGCCTTCATAAGAAACCCGTAATATTTTTTAACAATACATACATTGTAGTCATGTCCCTATGTTTTCACTCAGTCCTGTTACCTTAACATATTCCCACTTCTGAAAATTAGGGAACATACCACAAGTCACACGTTCAATAGGACTTTATTTTATTTAAATCTTCTGAAAGTTATGGGACGACTTAAAGTATGTTCCCTCTTATTTTTACCTGTGTATTTGATGGTGCTGTAAATCTGATTGAAAAGGTCAGTCTCAGCTTGCTAACCCTTGACTTAACTTATTTTTAGATTATATTGCATTGTAAAAACACTTTTTTGGGGTAAATTAGAATGTGCTTGGTGCCCTAATTATATCTGTATGTATGGCATGTAGCTACATTTGATATATTTTGCTAATTCTGTCCTGAAAACACTGTCCTGTTACTCCTATAAAGTGTACCAGGACTGAGTAGTTGTAATGGGAGAAACAATGTAAAAATGTAAGAAATAAAATAAAGTTGCCTGAGATTGATCAATATTCATTATGAATACTTAGATAAGTATGTTGTTAGATTCACTGCTGAATAATTTAACAAATATGGTTACCAAAACATCTAATGGTGGCCTAACACTTTTGCACAGCATTGTATGTAAGTATGTTGATTCATTGATTAACAGTTTTTGGCAAGCTTTTCAAAGCATACAATAATATCCAAAGTATTAAAGCTAACAGAAGAGCATGAACTCTTAAGGGATTTTAAGCATTCTGGTAATTAATGTAAGTAACAAATTAAAAGCCAATAGCTTTTGGAACGTCTTTGTATCTATTTGTCTACAGTTTGGAAGCACAGTGACTGAATCTTTTAATGTTCTAGTCTGTCTATTTCATTTCTTCCTTGCTCATGCCCTGTTTATTGTATGATGTGTACACATTTGTTCAGGTATCTTGCATTTGCTTTTAGTTGAAAAGATAATCGTATCTAACTGCATGTAGCACTGTTTGTGTACACTCATTTGTGTATCACTGCTTTGGTCATTCACTGCTCAGCAAAATGCATCAAATGTATTGAGTAAAGACAGACACGCAACAGTGTTTTATAAGTTTCCTTACTTAAACCCATGTAAAAATACATAACCACCTCTGAAATTCCAACAAAACAAATACAATACAAATTTGATGCAGATATATATCACAAGCTAGTAATATTTCCTATTACATTTTTTAATAGGCTTTAATATATTGGAGAAAAACTGTACATACATATATTCTAATGAAGTCAGAAATCGAACTTGTTTCATACAATGTGAGTGAGATTTCACACACTTAAATGTGACTCAGCATTCCTGTTAACCAAAACAAAGAAAGCCAGAGTATCAAACTAGATGGACTCTAAATGTCTGATACAACGGCTAAATGAAAGCACCTCTCTTCTCCTGACAACAGCAGCAAACACGTAAATGGCTCTCTTCAACAATTCCTGTGTGATTGTCTCACAAATGTGCTTGTGAACGCCCCACTTCAACATATCAGATACAGTTGTTATTTGCTAGAGTGAATACACTGTTTCATTCCCAACACAATAATTGATATGTTTATTAACCATTATATGCTCCTGCAACAACCCATATTTTACTACTGCAGAATCCGTTTATTCTCAGCCCCATCTTTAATCATGTAAAGGGAACAAGTATTCTTGTGAGACAGCTGAACTTGATAATTTGACAACTGTTAATGGCTAAATTGGAAGAAAAAGCTCAATGAAATATACACTCACCTGCCACTTTATTAGGTACACCTTGCTAGTACTAGCGTAGACCCCATTATGACTTCAGAACTGCCTAAATTCTTTATTAGAGTCTAAAGGGTGCTGGAAACATTCCTCTGAGATTGTTTGAGCACATCCATGATGCAAATGTTATGTTTCACCACATACCAAAACATGCTCTATTGGGTGATTGTGATCTGGTGACTGTGGAGGAGTACCAGAAGTACTAGAACATGTTCAAGTAAGATTTTGAAGATGATTTAAGCCTTGCCACCTTGTGGCCCATACTTGGTATACTGTGATCAAAAAGGGATGGACATGGTCAACAATACTCAGGTAGGCTGTGGCTTTTAAACGATGATCAACTTGTATTAAGTGTGTGAAGAAAGTATACCCCACAAAATGACACCACCAGCAGCCTGAACCCTTGGTACAAGGCTATATGTTAAGCCCATGTGTCTTGGTAAACCCATGTGTGTACTGTATCCTTAGTTGCCTGTTCTTTGCTGACAGAAATGGCACATGGTGTGGTGTTGATGGCTGCTGTAGCCCATCTGCTTGAAGGTTTAAATGTGTTGTGGATTCACAAAAGCTTTTCTGAATATCCGAGTGCCAAAAAATGGTTATTTGAGTTACTGTTGCCTTTTTATCAGCTTGAACCAGTCTGCATTCTCATTTACATTTACATCATTTAGCAGATGCCCTTATCCAGAGCGACTTACATTTAATCTTAGAATCCAAGCAATTGGTTAAGGGCCTTGCTCAGGGACCCAAGTGTGGCAGAGGTGGGATTTGAACCCTGGACCTTGTGGTATATAGTCCAGTACCTTAACCACTAGGCCACCACAGTCCCATTCTCCTCTGACGCCTGGCATCAACAAGGTATTTTCATTTAGAAAACTGCTGCTGTATGGATATATTCTCATTTCAGACCATTCTTTGCAAACCCTAGCAACGGCTGTGCGTGAAAATCCCTGGCCTATTAGCAGTTTGGTAAATACTCTGTGTAGCCTGTCTAGTACCAACAAACATTTTACAATGAAAGTTACTTAAATCACCTTTCTTAATCTTTTTTGAACTTGAGTTTTATGCAGTGGGCTTTTTCCATATTATTGACTGATTTGGTGTTTGATTTGATGCATTTGAGAAGGTGTACCTTATGAAGTGACTGGTCTGTGTGTGTGTGTGTGTGTGTGTGTGTGTGTGTGTGTGTGTGTGTGTGTGTGTGTGTGTGTGTGTGTGTGTGTGTGTTGCCCATTACAACATTTGTGAGCCAACTCGAATTTAGTTCCTTTGGTGTATAGATTTATTGGCCTTGAGCTGAGCTGGTTCTAGATTTTGTTCTGTCAGTGAATTAGGGCTTTAAGGGGTTCATTCTGATTGGAACTACTGTTATCTTGGGTCTCACAGCAGAGTGCAGGCTGCACTGCTCATGGGCAGGTTGGCTGGTAGCCTTGCGTACTGGTTTCTGAAGCTGTGCCTTTTGTTATTGAGCACTGGGACTGCTTTTTTCTGGCTACCAGCAGGGGGAGTACTGCCCTGGGAATTAGCCGAGGTATTTTCTGCCTTGCTTCCTTTGTTGTTCTTTGTCTTTTTAACCTTCTCCTTATCCTGGGGCTCGTTAGCAGCTGCAGTGGCGTCTGTGGTGCCCTCCAGTGGTGGAAGCGTATCAGAGGGCAGGTCGGCGGGTGTAGGTTTCCCTTCAGCCTGCTCCTCATTGGGGATGTTAAGGTTTGAATTAGAGTGCTTGGTGTTGGTACAAGTTGAACTGCTCAAAAGAAAGCGAAGGGAAACAGTTAATTGTCAGAGACCTGGTGCTACCATACAAAGAGAATTAAGTTTGGGTTATTTACCTGCCTTTGTTATGGACATATTTTGTGATTCTAAAAATTAATACAATTATTTTCTTTTCTTCATATTCTGACCAGTTCTTGTATAGTCTGTTCTATAATTAAGGATTCAATATGAATGTTTTCCTTTAAAAATTAAGTATCTTTTTCTAAATATATCAAGGCATGCAACTAAAAAGTTTACTGTCTCAACTTCTACTGTGTATTTCAAAAAGTTCTTAACATATAAATGAGCACACACAAGCGAATGAATCTATTCTTAAAATAAGTGTATATTCTCACAATGCACTTTTTTACATATTTCCTTTCTCTTGTAAATATACAAAAACATCCTAACATTTTATAATACAGGTTTTAGAAAGGTTTCACAAAATGAATTCCATCCATCCATCCACCCATTATCTTCTGCTTAATCCACACGGGGTCCCGGGCCCATCCGGCAACTCTGGGTGCAAGGGCAGGAACAACCCTAGATGGGGTGCCAATCCATCTTAGGAAACACACAGCCACGCACACAGTATGGGCCATTTTTAGAGACATGAAGAAACTTAACACGCATGTCTTTGGACTGTGAGAGGAAACCGGAGTAAACCCACGCCGACACTGGGAGGAAATGCAGACTCCACACAAGAAGAACCCAGGTCGCTCCACCCTTGGATTGAACCCGGGACCTTCTAGCTGTGAGGCAGTACCACCGTGCTAAATTCCAGCCTTCCCATTTAAAATTTTAATTACATCTTTGGTAACATGAATTAATAAACTGTTTGGATTTACTTAACTGTTTTCTGGTAGGCAGAGGCAACTTTTTACTGCTCACATTGCTGCCACTAAGTTCTGTTATATTACATTAATGTTAAATGTTAAAGCTATGAACAATCCTCCAGTTATCATTTGCATAGCTCAGTTAGCCATATCAGTACATCAGTGCTGGCTCATGTGGAGAGTCGGTGGAAGGTGTTTATACTGTATGTTGTTGTGATTAACTTGGTCAACTTAAAATCAGCTTCACTGTTGATTTGTTGTTTGCTCATATCGAGTGGTCTAGGTTTAATTGAAGCAACTCTCATATAACCACTTTTATCTGCCTAGTTTGAATATTCCCTGCAAACTTTGCAGAACATCTCAGGTACAGCGGGGTAAAACCATGAAAAACAGTTTGCATGAGGGAATGAAAATGCAGACTCACTTTGTTTGTTTCCATTTATTTGCATGCATCACTTTGACATATTATCTGATAACAGATAATATTATTATCACTGACTGGGCGGGCAAATATGCTGCTCACAAAAATTTAGAGGATATTTCTTTATGGGATATTTGATCCTTTAATTTTGTGAGCAATATTTCTACAACAGTTTTTTTTACATGCTAAGTGGTCAAATATTCAAGTTGGAGAGGCTCCGGTATATCTCCAAAATATACAGCAGTCAAATATTTGATGCCATTCCATCTCAGGTCTGGTTTGGGGATGCCATTACAGCAGTAAGGGATGATCACCCAACTGGACTCCCCTTCCACAGACACACCAATCGTGTGTATGGGGCACCGAATCTGGCTGGAATCCACTATCGGGACTTGAACCCTATTGTATTTATTGTGATCTCTCCTATTTTGTTCTGCTCTGCTCCATTTACATTTACAGTATTTAGCAGACACCTTTATCCCGAGTCACTTACAACTGATAAAATATTACAATGCAAGCACTTAACAGTGGGAGTTTAGCATAGTGGTCTGGTCCAGTGTCCAGTAGCTCTGTTACCGTAGTCCACTTTGAGTATAGCTTGTTCTAAATCAGGCTCATAACTGCCTCAGGCCACATTATTCTAGAAAGTGTGCTTTTTTTATTTACTTCATTCGTAAGAAAGAATTGTGATTCTTCAAATACGACTTTTTTGTCTCAACTCTTTTCTTAAGAACAATTGCTATTCTTGAAAACATTATGTCCTTGAATTTACACTTGTCACACTTGGCTGTAAGGTATGCATTTAAATTGATCAAATTTTAAACAGTTTAGTTTAGTCCAACAGTTATTGTATTTTCCAAGATTTTTCCTGTTCCTATTTTTTCCACCATTACCTCTTTTTCTTGTTTACTACATTTTTCTGAAAGCTTGGTTTGATGTTTTTCCTCTATTTTACTGTCCTCTGAGCAGATTAAACTAAATAACAAATAATGGCAAATACAAACTCAGAATGTGTATTGCGCCATCTATTAAAAGCTTTAATGCAACAAAGCCTACATAAGAAAACAACAAGTTCATATTTGAGAAAAAAAAATGTAATCTAGCATTGCATTCTCATGAAGTGTTTGCCCTAAAACCCTTCACAAGGCAACCCTTGTTCTGTTTTCTTGTATTTTGATCTTGTCTACTTCTCTATACATGTAACGATACACTCGTCTCACAATGTAATTCAAGATACTAAGTTCAAGATGTGATTGTTTCATTCATTCATTATCTTCCACTTAATTTACACGAGCCAGCCGGTGCCCATCCGTCAACTCTGAGCACAAGGGCAGGAACAACCCTAGATGGGATGCCAATCCCACACACTAATGGCCACTTTAGAGACACCAATTAACCTAACACACATGTCTTTGGACTGTGGGAGGAAACCGGAGTACCTGGAGTAAACCCACACAAACACAGGGAGGACCCAGACTGCTCCACCCTGGAATTGAACCCGGGACCTTCTTGCTGTGAGGCAGTGGTGCTACCCACCGAGCCACCGTGCTGCCTGATGATTGTTTCATAATTATCTAATTTACATTTAATAAAACACATAAATTATTATATCGATTAAAATTTTGAAGTGCTATTGTAACTTCAATTAAATTCAATTCAGTTTTATTTATATAGCGCCTTTTACAATAGAGTATTGTCTCAAAGCAGCTTCACAATATT
>JAVSBV010000001.1:3106280-3130178 GCA_033117975.1 Parotocinclus spilosoma
TATGTATATATATGTATATATCTATATATATATATATATATATATATATATATATATATATATATATATATATATAGATACACATATATATATATATATATATTCACACACATACACACACACACTGTATACATTATAGCCTACCTTTAACATTATTTAAAATTATTTAAAACACATTAACTTACAGCTGAGCAAAATTATTAACTATCTACTATAATTATTCACTTTTTGTAGATAAGGTGTTGAATATCTCATGTAAATTATTATAGAATCTATTGAAAGTGATAACAAAAACAAAATGGTTAGTCTGCTTAGAGCCCGGCACCTGCGAAACAGTATTGTACTGCCTATCACTTGCCCATGGGATAATCGAAACTTAAAATGCAGAATACCTATGGGGTGTTACCGAATTACCCAGTGTAAAGTTTAAAAATACATTTTTAATAATAAATTGTGTCTGCTGTGATTCTCTCCAAGAGTGGTCGGCTAACAAATCTCACACCAAGAGCGAGAGGTGTTCACACAGGAGCACAGGGTAACTTCTTAGCAACTAAAGGCCTCTTTCATATTTCCTAATGTTAATAGTTATGAGTCAATAATCAAGACAACACTGAGTAACCATGCTCGGCATGACTGTTTGGATGGGGAAGGTCGCTGATCTCCAAAAGGAACACTACTGGCCATCTGCAGTTGCTAAAGATGATGAACAAAATGATGAATCTGTAATGGTATTACAAATGTTTTTGGATGGATAAGACTAAACAGAACATTTCGGTTTAATTGAGGAGTTAATTATTCCTGAACAAAGCTGCAGTAAAAATGTCAGGTGTAAGTTGCTCTGTATCAGAGTGTCTGCTAAATGACAATGTAAATGCTAGTATCATGGTTCAGTCCTGATTTACCGGATCTCGACCAGTGATGGACCAATGAATTCACAATTATACCGGCAATTTCTGTCTGGCGTCTGGCATCCGTGTTTTGAACAGAATCTCAAAATAAGTAGGTCATGCATTAAATCATTAACCGAAAAACAACAAAGTTAATTCCTTGGAATTTGCCAAGTCAAAGTCCTGAGGTTAATATAATAGAAATGTTGTTGTAGCACCTGAAGCGAGCAGTTGTGTGAGAAAACAAACGCTGCAGAGCTGATGCTGCTCTGTATGGAGGAATAGGATAAAGTTTGTCCAGGCTGATATGAAGGACTGATGAACAATTACAGAAACAGTGCAGTCATTGATGGAGATTTTTACATTTTTGTACCTCAACACGTTTTCAATAAATAAATGACCAAGTGTAATATTTCAGGTTGCATTTTTGCAGCAGTATAGACATTTCTAAAGGGTTCACTTATTTTCACAATTTTCAAGTACCACTGTACTTGTCTGTATTGAATAAAAACATTTTTTTTTTAATATTAATAATACATATTTTATAATACAACAGTTCAGCTTCTTAACCCTACAGAGAGAGAGTACGGGGTCCAGGGTCTAGATATTGAAGCGAAAATGGAATTTTGCTGAAATATTTATCATTCTACTCTCTGCCAACAGACTAAAGAAAAGTGACAACATACCCCTCTCTTCCTTCTTTGGCTTCTCGCTTTCCTCTTTCTCCTCTGGCTCTTCTTTGCTTAGTTTGGGAATATTGACCTTCTGTTTGCTCTCTACAACAGCTTTTGAGAGTAACTCGAACACATTGTTGAGGTGAGTGTAGATCTGCGAGACAAGACAGTACTTTTTTCTCTGCTTAATGCCGATACAGTGGTGCCTATATGAAATAACTTTTATTTTGGGTATGCTTTTTCTAAGTTGTCTCTTAGGTAATATATAGAAGATTTTGCACACCAAACAGCTCTATAATTGCTTAGTTTCACAGAAACACAGGAAATAGGATTTAAATCAAATTCCTGATGCAAATGACTAAGGACCATCTGAATCAGCAAATGAAAAAGCCTTTTGGGTGACTTAAAAGTTAAATGTTATTTTTTCCTTTTATTACATTTTGTAGTGACAAGCTGCTATGTATTATTGTTTTGAATGAGAGCAGCATTTTCACCCTTTTCTTTTGAAATCAACACAGAATAACTGAGTGTTAATTTATAATTGACTAAACACACATGAACCTTTTAACTGAACATGAAGAGCGAATCTACTCAACTAAAATGATTCATTCTCCAGCCTACTTACGTTATCCCAGCTGAACTCCAGCATGGGCCGCACCAGGGTGAACTCCTCATTGACCTTTTTGCCTTGCAGATCTGAGAAGACCTCCTTGAGGCCATCTCCGATACGGTACATTGTCATGTCTCTGCGGAAGATCACGCTAAACGGAAACATGTCAAAGAAGATGCCCCGTTTCATTGGGAGTTTTTCATAGCCCGGGGCCGTTTTCTGCTGGGGCATGCGGTGCTTAAATGCAGCATTGTCAAAATTCATCTTGTACACCTAGGTGCAATGGGGATACAGAGATGTATTGGAAATGTACACTGTAAATGTACTGTAGTTTTTCCTTGTGATCTTTAAAAAAAAAAGATACTTTTTGTGACTTTTTCTAAATTCACATTTAAACGGGTGTTTATTTTATTGGGACACTTACCACATATGTCATTTTCTCTGTTTCCTCTTTAGACAAAATCTCCACCTCGATGTCTGTGTTGTAGAATTGCCGACCCACTTGAGACAGTTGCCCTGCAGAAATCAACTACAGACATTCAGAATAGAAAAGTAAAGGCTCGTTTCATTTTTATCCACAAGCTTAACTGGGGCGAGGAATTTACAAGACATTGCTGTACAACTGTTTGAGCTTTAGCAATTTAGTTATGTTTGTATCAAGTATCCCTGCAGTTGACTCCAAATTCCTAAGCTGGATTTTAACTCGGTGAGTGCCTTGGTCTGTGGTTACCTTTGACAAATTGAGTAAAGCCCTTCCGGGTGGAACGATAGTGCAACGTCAAACTTGTCTCGCATTCCTCTTCCACACAGAAACTGGGTGGTTGCACTTTGGGGAATGAGAATCGGAAATACTCGTGCAAATTGTCCAGCTCATTGATAAAGTCTCGTACGTTGCGGCCCAGCACCTGAAACACACCCGGTAAATTGTACAGGTAGTGTAAGGGATTGATAGTGATTTCAGATGACATAAAATGACTAGGGTGCCAGTGGGATATATGGAAAAATTGAAGACCCTTATTTCTTAGGCCATTCCCCCTCAAACTGTTCCATATAACACGCTCTATCACCAGTAAAAACAAAACAAAACACTACATCACTTTTCTAAAATGGTGTTCACATTTAGTGCTCGTGAATTTGTATCTGGGGATCAAAGGTGTTTATCTTGGTTGATGCACAGCTTCAGAGACTGGACTTTGTCTTTGTCCTTGTGTCTTTGCATCTTCTGCCCATGATTGTGTAGGTATTTCAGAGGCATGTGTTATTTTTATTGGTGTTTCTAAAGTAACACTGTGGGAGTCTTTGTCAAAGTACAACCCTGCTTCTTGTAACTCTGCTTCTGTCATGAATAGTTCCAGTGATGGTAGATTTCTAGATGATCTGCTAGAAAAACCCTTTCCACACACAATAACCAGTTTGTTGCCATGGGTGCAAACCAAGACCGTACGTAGATCCTAGCATGTGGCTTAAAAAGTGAATTACTTTTGAGGCAACATCAAGAATTGTGGCACTGAAGGTGGTGAATGACTCTGTGGAACACTTATGAAGACACTTATTTGACTTTGACTTATTGCAGTAATGAGCAACCAAAAATAACAAGAGCATTTATACTTCAGGGTGTGGCAGCACAGGGAAGCTGTTAGTATGGCTGCTGCACAGCTTTAGATATCTCCGGTTCGATCCAAACCATGAACTCCTTCTGTCTGGGTTTTCCCCAGGTACTCGGATGAAGAAATGTGCTAGTTTAATTAGTGTATGCCCCAGCATAAGAGTACCTAATGCAAAGGTTAGTACGATTACTTCACAGGTCCAGTGTCCGCAGTTCGATCCCGACCTCAGACTCTGTCTGTGTGGAATCTGCATATCCTCCTTGTGTCGGTGGGGGTTTCCTCTGGTTTATTCCCGCAGTCCAAAGACATGCATAAGCTTAACTGATTACGCTAAATTGGTCAGATCCGAGTATGTGTGACTAGTTTCAAAGTAAAGTTGTGTATCGGTGAATCCTTGTGATACATGAATAGCCATTGAGCCCGAAAGTGATGTTAAATAAACCAAATGTGGCATTAATGTCATTACAGGCTTGCTCTTGTCACAAATAGCCATTGATCTTTAAAAATCTACAGTCATTGAAATAGATATATTAAAAAAACATAATATTTAGCTCAGGTCACCTTAAGAATCCTCTCATAGCCATAGTTGCCTATTCGTTTGACCATGTAGACTCCGAAGGCATACATCAGTTCGTCATGAGTCTTTCCCAGAACCTCTCCAGCAGCTTTAGCCAGACGAAGGATCAGATTGTCACTATAATAAGAAACAATGGACAATTTATACATTATGTTAGCTGACAGTCTGTGTAGAATATTCTTGAAATTGTTTTCCAACTCATCTGCAGCACACATACTTTCAGAGATGTGTGTGTGTGTGTGTGTGTGTGTGTATATGTGTGTGTGTGTGTGTATATATATATATATATATATATATATATATATATATATATATACATACCGTTTTTGTGAATATCATATTCATGGTCTCACGTTAATTATTAAAACACAGAAAGAAAAAAAGCTTACTTGTACATCTGATGGCGTACAAACTTGAGGTGAGGGATTTCTGCCCGAGCTTCGATCAACCTCCAAACATCCTCTCCATATGACTCATTAATGTAGTCATTCACTGCTTCCAGGTACAAGCCATACATCTTCAGAGGGTTTCGAACCTCTAGAGTTCTGCCTCTACTGACGGCATAAATCGAGGTCCACAATGAAATCAACAACAAAATCAAACAGGGTAAAGAAAAACAGGTTTCATTCGTATTTACACACAAATGTCAATAACCTATTACTGGCTTGCTTATATATTCTGGTGTTTACTTAATTTAATTATAGATACTTCATGCAACAGAGACGTGTTTATACACAATTTGTATACACAACCGCAATACGTGACCTTTTCATTCCTCTGTTGCTCATATAGCGATACTAACACAGATTTATTTCTGTAATTAAATAACTAAATGCACACTAAATGAGAAATGGGTGTAGTTTTTTGCTTACCTGTAGTTCCTTAGTTCAGTTCAGTGTACTGGAAGGTTGAGACTGGCCCAGGCTAAGGCACACTGGCCTCCCTCTCTCTCTGTCCAACACCTGTTGCTGGCATGAAGCACTTCACATACTACTCTGTCAGAACAATAGCCTCGGTTAACCAAAACAGGCCAAAACCAGAGAGCTGAGGTGTGTTTGTGGCAGGTAGGGAAAGAGTCGCTCTCTTTTGATCTCATTATGATAAGATACAGCAAACGTATAAACCAGTTAGGCTTCAGTATTCAAATTCTGAAAATGTAAATTGTCTAATGATATGGATACATCCTGACGATACTGGACATAATTATTTTAACAAGTGGCTTGTGTATTTGTTTTTTTCAAAGGTTAAACAGACAATACATTGTGGACAGATATAGCATTTTATATTTTTACTTTTTAAGACAGAGAGTTGCCAAAACTGAGACAACCCCGAGACCAGATTAAGATTTTTGGAGAAAAAATTTGATTAGTTTCTAATTAATTGCCCTTAGTTATACATGAAATACAGTCGATTTCAGTTAATCGGACCACATCGGGACACGATCGTTTTGGTCCTAATAACTGGCTGGGCCGATTAAAGGAACATGCTCTATGTTACAAGACAGGACGTGCTATGTAACATATTAAATGCTTATTAAACTTTTATTGTGTGATTTTCAAGTATAGCGAATATACAAACAAGAATTACTGTTGCTTATGATCTTTCATTCATTGAAACACGCAATTGTCGTCTTTGCCGAGCCGGAAATTTTTACCAGCTGATGCTGATTAGTGTTTGATGGTTGTTGCTTGATCTTATCCAGGAAATCAATTTTTCAGCTAACATCAAGCGTGGCATTTTGGCAGAGGAGACAAGACACGCCCAGTTCACTGACTAAAGCGTTCTGATGGAATTTCTTGCACGTGTTGCCGGACACTCGTGTTTACGCTTGACTTCAATTTGCCGAAAAGCGGAGATGCAGATGCATCCAATAACCATGCTGCTGGCTACTGGGTGCTTCGTTGTGGGAAAGAAAGTGGTGGGTGTGTTCACCTGCCGCTGGTTTTTCTCTTGTCAACTAAACTTTTTGGATTTCCTGACCTTTGATAAAAGCATAAATTCTTCCGGAGAGCACAGGAACCCTCTCATAAATCGCTGATCGCTAGGTAACGGCTTATTTTTCTTATTCTCTCACAAGTGGAATTTTGGTCCAAATAAGCAAATAACATTACGTATATAACAGGATTTGTTTCGGTACTTTAGGATTTGGTCCGAATAAGCAGCTGGTCCCATTAACCGGATTCGACTGTATACACTTACAAAAATCTGAGACCACTAGTGAAAATACTTGTTTATATATGGAATCACAGGCAAAGCTAATTTTAACAAACAATGATAATACAAAAATCGATAACAAAGGACATGGCTAAGGCTGCAATCAGTGCTAATATGAACAGTGCTAATTCTTACAGTTAATGCTAACAAAATGAAGCTAATACGGTGCAAATACATTACAAACAATGAAAAAACTACTGACAACAACAACAGGACAGCACTGTCCAACGACAACCAGACAATGTATACAAAACCAAAAAATACTATAAACAGACAATGGTACCAGAATAACACAATACTACTAAAGTTACTAAGGCTAACTAGACTCTGAAATATGAGAACATGGAATACACAGAACAAGAGACAAAAGACCACACAGGAGCATGAAGAGAACCTGGAGGAAGTGATATTTGTGGTCCACACTTGGTCCTGAACAGGATACAAATCTTTGGTAGCACAAACATCATGAACTCAAAGAAGTAATGCAGTTGTGCCATCAGGTCCTTCTAACCCTTCAGAGAAATGGTAACAAACAGGTGTATGTAAAATATGGCTGCTGATGGACCCATCTCTGACTGAGAGTGCTACAAACCAATCAAGTGCTGCTTATTAGAAAGTGTTCAGCAAAGTCAGCCAAGTCTACCTACAAAGTAATAGCATTTTTTTTGGCAAAGGACTGCAGGGTAGACTATATATTTAAATAAGCCTAATATATTGTTGAGTTTGGAGTTTAAATTATGTTTCAGCTGCCCAGGCATACTATATACATAAGACATTTTGAATCTCATTTCTAGATACATTTGTGGGCTGTTTGTCTGTATTTTTAAATCCAAAAATAATTTAAAGTCAAACATATGTGTATGTGGTAAATTTACAATAATATGAATTTTACTGCACTCACATTTTTTTGCTGATTCAAAAGTTTTGATTAGGGGGTTTTAGGGGGTGTATAGTGGTATCTTTAGAAGTATTAGGGCGATTGTCCCTGATTAAAATGTTACATTTAAATGTTTCTCACTCATTTCTTTATGTTTTTCATTAGAATTCTGTTTTGGCTGTTTTTGAAGGACCCATGCTTCAGTTCTGATGTAAGATGAGACTTAATGAAATGAAGCTGCTTTAACAGACCAATGAATTCCAATGTTGGAACATGGAATGTGAATGTATCTTGAAAATAGATCATCTTGAATAAAAATCAATAGCGTGACTCATATAACAAATTATGGATTTCAAGATGTCCATATTATCTTATTGAAATGCTGGGCATGACCTGAAGCAGGCAAAACAAGCAAGATATTCCATTACATTTATAAACAAGCAACTGTTACGTTACAAATAAAGGACCCAAAGATGCGTGTATGGGGGTCACGCGACGTGGGGTACAAAAACGGGACGAACTTAAAAGGTAGAGCAAAAGGCTCTCCAATATACAGAAAAAAAGAGCTGCTTCTGGGCGCGTCCCAAATAGGGCGACGCAGTGTGCCTCCGAAGCGCCAGGGGGCGAGCGGAAGCTCAAAAGCTCACAGTAAGTGCAGGAAGAAGGTTGCTTGAGGCAGCGTCCCAAATCGAACGATGAAGTGTGTCTCCGATGCGCCAGGGGGTGAGCGAGAGCTCGAGGAGCGAGCAAGAGCCGCTTGGGGGTATCTCAGGGGTTCCCCCCTTACCCATCCGTCGGCGATAAATGCCCCGGGATGTCACCAACCGACCGTAATGGTACGCGTACAGCGATATGGTGGACCGATCGTGCCAGCGAACAAAGCGTGACGATGTGGCAATGTGGCACGCTGAAACTCACGCTTAAATAATAAGCGTCCCAAGTGAACCTAATCACATCGTCAACCACATAACGGAATATAAATCGATCCGTAACGATGACCTGGGATGACGGCGGTGCAAACGGGAAGCCGGGGGGAGTCTCCTAACAGCAACTAATATGGAAAGCTTCTGATGTTATTGGCTGTAAGTACCAATAAAAGAAGCATGACATAACTGCTAAATGTGAGCATGTGATATTAATTACATTCCTCAGTTTGGGTATAATGTATTATCTTGGCTTCAGATGAACCTCATAGAGGGAATATAAAACATAATAAAACAAGACATGTACTGTAGTTCCAAAAGAACATTTCCTCTCTCACAGGTACACATTAAAGAAGTAGACTTTATACTGAACAAAATGCAATAATCATTCCTAAATATAAACACATACACACACAAGGCACACGGGAACTTGAAGTAATGGGAACATCACACAAGTTAATAACGTTATTCCCAATATTCTTGTCAGCTGCAATGAAAAATAATTTCCTCTCATAAAATCCTTTTTCATAGGGCATCTCACATTTTCAGTGACAGGTGAGTGAAAATAAATGTGTTTCTAGGACTCAGATGTCATTTATAAAACCACTGAGCATAACAACAACCCAGAAAGGGCACCAATAAACATGTGTGTACACACGCATTTACACACAAATAATAATAATACTCTAACTGACAAAAAAAAAAACTCCCCAAGAGGAGTTCTTGAAAGTGAATGAAACTTTATGTTTCCCTGAAATGATTATATTATGTAAATGATTACAATATTAGAGTGAAAGGATATGTTTAAGGGGGGAAACTGTGAATTGACTATAGGCTCTATTTCTCTGTTGGGTCAGCTCTAGCCTGGATCCAAGATGAGATATGGTTGAGCATTGGAGGAAAGTTCCTTATGGTATCCTATGGCACATTTTTCACATGAATACCCGCTTGGCAATAAAGCAGGAGAGAGGGAAGGCCAAGGAAGTGATGCAATCGGGCAGAGACATTTCTGGGAAATGATTGCTGTGCTCTGGTGCGTACTATTAGTTTTTACTTCTACAGGTTTCCAGTTTTAAGGCAACACATTGCATGGCAACATTTGCCATTTTCCCATATGTCTCCATATGCAGTCCCTATGAAGTCCCATCCTCAACAGGGTATGACGCGTCGTTTTTTATGGCACATATGTCTCATAACCTGCATATAATTTTTTTTGTAACTTGTGCCACTGGTGGCCATATGTTCGTTTGAACCAGTTTGGAGCCTTGGATGCACAATACCCTGTCACAAATTGGGAGTTTCAGTGAGACTTTCAGTGAGCACTGAACTCCACAAGCCTAAGCCACCTTGGACATACTTTGACCCCTGACCACCTGGTCCATACCACAGCCACTCAGGTCTTTATGCATGCCTCCAGTATCTGGAAGTATATATGGAAACTGTTTGCTTAATGTCTAAGCTTGACATGTGCAGTTGTAACAATATTATAAATGGTAATGTTTGTCTTCGTGCAGTCACACTTTTGGCTAATCATTGTAAATCATCTTTGATGTTGTTGCAGTGCACTGATATTCAAATCTTGGTTCATAATCCCTCAAGCAAAACAGCTCTCTTAAGAAAAACAGCATTAAATGGCAGTTAAAGCTCATGTCACACTGACAATTACGCATTCTTACAAAGGTAACAAATATTGGTTTGAGGAAAGAGGGTAAACCGAATCTAACCTTGAAGTTGATAACACTATAACACTAAAGTGGAAGGCGCAGATACACAAAAGCAGAAGTAAATCAAAATCTAAAGCATGAGAAACATACCTATGATTTCTCCAGCTGGCTGATTCCTTTTATATTATTTTCCCTTCCTCTTCCACTTTATCTCACAACACAAAATGGAGATGCCTGAAAACATTCCTGCAGCAATATGTCAGCAAACCTCTCCGGGGAACGTTCCATAGCCACAACCACCTTCCTCAGCATGTTCTGACTGAACAGCATACTGTCATGTACTCCCAAAAGTATGACTTGATGTATTTGACAAAGACAGATCTGTAGGGTCTCGGTGGATGACCTCTCATATCTAACCTGTCACTTATGTGAAGTCTGGATAGGATTATACTCTCTTTGGGCTGCAAGTTTTGTGCAATGCCAGTTAAATTTTCAGACATTTAAGACATAGATTAAAAAAAACTGTAAACCTACATTATAATCATTCATTCATTATCTTGCACTTAATCCACACGATGTCGCAGGCTACCCGGTGCCCACCTAGCAACTTTGGGCGCAAGAGCAGGAACAACCCTAGACGAGACACCAAACCATCGTAGGGAACACACACACACACACACACACACACACACACACACACACACACACACACACACACACACACACACAAAAAGAGCTCTCAGCCAAACATCCACATGCTTATTCTCCCATTCACCTGCATACAAATGCAACACAACTGTCCCTATTTCACTCACCACAGTCTCAAAGATGACCATTAGTTACACACTAAGCCATCATGGATTAAAATTTTGCGGAACACATAAAATCCCCCCGCTCACACCTGCAAATGTCCAGGCCCGTTTTAAGTTCACCAATGACCATCTGGATGTCATGTGTCATGTGGTCAGATAAGCTTTTTGGTGATTTTCTGCAAAGAGGACAGGACAACTGCACCGTATTAAAGGGAAGATGGATGGGGTCATGCAGCTCGAGAGCTTGGCCAACAACCTCCTTCCCTCAGTAAGAGCATTGAATATGTGTTGTGGCTGGATTTTTTATCATGATAGCATGATAACAATGACACAAAACACACAGCCAGGGCAAATAAGGAGAGGTTCCGTAAGAAGCATTTCAAGGTCCTGAAGTGGACTAGCCAGTCTCCATACCTGAGCCCAACAAAACATCTTTGGAGGGAGCTGAAACTCAATGTTGCCCAGCAACAAGTCTGAAAGCTGAAAGATCTGGAGAAGATCTGTATGGCCTAAATCCTTGCTGCAGTGCAAACCTGGTCAAGAATTATAGGAAACTGAAATAAGTAATTGCAAAAAGTTTCTGAAATAATAAGTTGTTTTTCTATTGTATCAAATACTTATTTTATGCAATAAAATGCAAATTATGTATTTAAAATGTGATACATTTTTTTAGATTCTGTCTTTCAAAGTTGAAGTGTAACCACGATTAAAATTACATACTTCTCTATTCTTTGTAAGTGGGAAAACCTGCAAAATCGACAGTGTATCAAATACTTGTTTTCCCTATTATATATGGCCGAGCATAGGTTAAGAGGCTGGGAAGGATGGTGAGTACCTCACAGTGACTGTATGTAGCCATTTTCTTGTGCAGTTCCTAGTGCATTCCAGTCTGTTCATGCCCACAAAAATCACAAACTTTATTTTGTTTATTTTTGAGTTGAGTTGAAGATAAATAAAAGAAAGCAAAAGTGGTCTCAACAGGTAGCCTCACTCTCCAGCTTCATCCTCTCCACAAGAGGCCTTAGCACTTTACTAAGTACCTACTTAGGCATTCCATTGACAACCTACTTTGACTGCAAGCTGACAACTGTCGAAAACTTTCACTGTGAGGTATGCCTTCTTCGGAGGAACGTCAAGTGTTTTTGCTGCAGCGTTCTCTCTACACAGCAAAAAAAACAGTGTTAAAATTTGAGGTGTAGTGTTAAATAAAGAGTGTAAGTGTTGTTTTAACACCACACAGCTTTAAAACATCACTGCCAGTGTAAGCTCTGTCATATTCGTTGTGTTAAATTAGAGCGTTAATTGCTTGGTGTTGCTTAAGCCCCGCCTTCGCGTAACGGCTGCAGAGCAGATCTACTTTCTGGTCGTCAGCAGCCACTACGTCTATACCGCTTCTTCTCCCACACGGAAGACAATTCTCTCATAAAGGTAAGTTAAATATCCAAACATGAGTATCGTTTTGTTGGAAATGTGTTGTAACTTCAACAAGTGCGCCATGTTTAACCCATTTTGCATGGAAAATTCACCAAAGTCAAGTTCCCGCCATTTTGCCAAACGTAGGCGAACGGTTCAATTGAATTCTGTTATAGTTGGTAAGTTCTAGTTGTTATTTTACACCATGCATAATACTTGTGTTGCAGAATTATTTAAAATATTGGCAATAGCAAAGCTAGAGTGTAGAAAGCCACTTTGCGGCTAACCGATAGGGAAACGGATTCGGGATAGCTATCTAGAGTGTTAGCTAGCTAGCTAGCTCAGTGCTCTAGTTGTAATGGGGTTTAAAGCTGAAAGAGCTGACACTTTCAGTGTAATAGTGGAAGTGATAAAGTGCTGGTTTAAAATATCTGTAAAGTCTGGACTGTGTCCCTCTTTTCTTCGGCAGAAATGCTGGTGCAAGTGGAGTATCAGAAAGTCCAGAAATGGGTTTGGGTTCCGGTCACAGATGACTGCTATGATTACTTGCAATTCATGCAAGAGGGTATGGGAAATTCTAATTATGTTGTTGTGGCAGCTTCCATTAAATGAAAATATTACATGAAATAAGCTTTTTTTTTCTTCATCTCAAATCATGTCCAGAATGCTTATTAATTCCCCTCTGTCCTTAATATGGGATTGTTTAAGTAATAATTAATTATTGTCTATAAAAATGGTTACATAAAATTTTGGTCAACTGTCTGTCAGCAATATGGGCAACATTTAATGATTAAATGTACTATTTCAACCACCAGTTAATTGACTGAATGTTAATTGACACATTTTTCTAATTATAAATGTAATTAGCCCTTAACAGTTATAAAGCTATAAATTAGCAGTTTAAGATGAGTGTTTTGGTTTCCTTCCAGTCTATGCTAAATTCAGTTTGGCAAGTGACATCTGTGTAGACCTGAAGGACTCTTCTGGAGTTGATGTGGATGCTGATATTTTTGATGAACTCCTGCGGTCTGCAACAGTATGTTTCAAAGTAGTCCCTAAGCAGTTTGGTAAGATTTTGAAGCATTAAAACAAGTGTTCCTTCTAATGCATTTTAAGAATACATAAATCTAAAGTTCATTTTAAGTTGTTTACTAATTAAGTTTCTAAATGTTTTATAGTGGACCTCATTGATGAGAGTGAGTTAACAGATGCTTCCTTCAGTTCTGAAAATGCCTCATCAATTGAATCTCCAAGCTCAGCAAGCTCATCTTCTACAGTGATCACAGAGAACACCAAAGCAAAGAAACGACGACTGGTTGAAGGACCAGCTGACAGTAAGATGGCAAAAAATGTGAGTTGTGTCAAGGTGGGGAAAAAGAATGATTATCCATTTTAAAATTCATAGCAGGATGATAGTGAAATCCATTGCAGATTGTATATGTTGCTCTACACCAAAAACCAGGGGGAGAAGATGTATTAAAAGAGTACAACAAAATCAAAAGTCTCTCTGATCCAACAAGGAGAAAACTTGTCAATATTTTAGTGGCGGATATGATCGAAAGTCATGGGTATGTACCAATAAACCTCAGCCTGCTGAATGTGCTCTGGAATCTAAACTTTTTTTATTATTATTTATTTATTTTTATTGGTAGTATTTTAAAAGTGAAACACATACACATGGAATCCACAGAAATTTTTGAATTATTTGAAAAACAAAATTACTAAATTCTAATATTTAGTAATTGCGGATAATTTTTCTATTCATAACCTTTTGCTTAATTGTTGTGATTTTTTTTAACCCTCATGTGAAACCAAAATATTCTTACTGAATTGTTTTTATTTATTTTTTATTTTAATTTTTTTAGGAGAGTTCCTCCTGTAAATGTCCGCATTACATATGCCCTGGGAATTGTTACCCTCTTTCCCAGTTTGAAGGATAATGGCTCACCAACTGGCTATGTGAGTATTAACTTGTTTGAGCACTGAAGGTTCTGTTCTTGGATCATAATCTGTTTGGATTTCTTTCTTCTTCTTTTTTACAATGTTGATTAACCATGTCATTGTCTTTTTGAAAGCAATGCAATAGCTATTTAGTTTTTTCTGTTCTGTGATAGGAGCACTTCTATGATCCTCAAAGTGGACAGGGCTACCTGGCCTATCGATTGAAAACTGTTCAGCGTAACACTGCAAGTGAATTCAAGAGGAGCTCCATGTCTTCTCATCAATGTGGCCCGAAAACTCAGAGGGAGACCATAACATCTGATGAACAGCTGTGTGGAGATGGATGCAAAGAAGCAATGTCCATAATGAAGCATTCCTCAGACCAGGAAGTTGTTAAGGAGAAAATGAAGGCAACATTTAAGCATAGACAGAATATGCTACATGATCTGGACCAGTCATCACTCATCTTGGATCACTTCCCAAGATTCTTGGATACACCAGGCTTGGTGAGCAACTCACAGATGTCATTAGCTGAACTTTTAAATTGTGTTTTGATGGGATTTTTTTTTTTATCTGCGCTAGATTGAGCGGGATTTCATCATGCTTTTTGGAGAAGACATCTCGGGGAAGTTCATTGCAAGATGGCCTACATTCTACAAACCAAGGGTCATCACTGTCAGCAAAAGCCTTCAAAAGAGTGTTCACCTGGATGACCTTCTGTCTGCTCAGGAGGAATCAAGTGATTATGGTAGGTATAAATAGATAAATGTTTAACAGTCTTTTCTATGTATGCATTTTCATATGGTAATTAAAAAGATGGTATGTGTTATTATTTTATTAGGATGGGATAGTGACTTGGCAGCCATTCTTCTTCTGGTTCATCTCTTGCCTCCAACCCACAAGGGGAAGAAACAGGGAAAAATTAGTGCAACTGAGGCTGCTGATCGTGTTGTAAAGTTCATGAAGGTATATTTTTGACATGAATTACTGTCCTTCACTTACAGTAAACAGATCTCAGTTTTACAAGACTATATAATGTTAAGTCATTGTTTGGTGTTATTTGTATTGTCAATTCACAGCTATTGGGGGGGGCAGGAGAGGTCATGGTTAATTTTATGACAACATACAACAAAAAATAATTGCACATTTTATGATACACCAAGTTTTGTATCATCATTTCTAATGTACTGTCTCTCAATATTAGGTGGGGACAAGCATGGTGACATTCCTTGGCAAAGTTGGATCTGCACAGCCCTTCCTCCTCTGCATTGGAGAAAAGAAGAGCAGCATACAGAAGTTCTACATCGTCCTGGATCAGAAGCCCATTCCCTGTGTGGCACAGACTGCAGTAGCTGCCTTCGATGAACTGTTTAAGGCGCACTTTGTGTTTGCTGTCTCCTACGATGCAACCCTCCTCAACTTCTACACATTCATCCAAACAACAGTTTATGGGATTGATATGGCAACCACAAAGGAGAGCCCCAGAGTCAAGGAAATCAGAGTAAGAATTAACAACATTTAAATATGCCAACATGTTACATTTGTAAGGTTCAGCTCAGAAATTGTTCAAGTCTTTTCCAGCATTTGAAATTTAGTCATGCTTTGTATCCCGGGCACAAATTGCGTTTGAAATGTGGGGAACATGGCTGTTCATCTGTTTTTTACACATATTCTGGGTTCAAGAAGCACTTGCTGAAAGCACATCAACATACTATTGCCACAGATTCTGTTTATGTGGACAATGTTGGTACAGATAGTGCTGAGACCGATGATGTTTGTGCTGATGTTCCATCGAGTAGTACTTCTGTTAGTCTACAAAGTCTTCCTAAAAAGAGACAGTTAATGGACATGTGTAGCTCTGTTATTGCCCAAGTTCAAGCATCTGGAGTTTCTGAAAATATAGTGCAGTCTTTAACTTGTTCAATGGAAGAGGTTGTCAATGATGTGCATATTCTAGCACAGGATGCTGTTCTTAAGTGTCTTTCCTCTGAGGTGAATGAGCAAACCTTAAACAAAGTCAAAGAATGTTTTGAGAACATAGAAAATCCATTCACACACCTTAACACTGAAACAAAGAGGCACAGGTACTTTGAAAAAAAATGGAAAATTGTTGAACCAATAGAGCATGTCCTTGGAGTACGCTATGATACACGATTGGATAAAACAACAGGTGTTTACAGTCAAATTCCTGTTAATGACAAATTTATGTATGTACCTATTTTAGGAACTCTTGAGTCATTGTTTACCAATAAAGAACTCAGTACTTCCTTCCAACAAGTAAAGTGCCATGAAGATGGGATATATAGAGACATCAGTGATGGTTCCTATCTCAGAAATCACTCATTATTTTCAGAGCAAGAACATGCACTCCAAGTACAGCTGTATTACGACGATTTTGAAACAGCAAATCCACTGGGACCTAAAAGGGGTTCACATAAACTTGGCTGTATTTATTTTATTTTAAGAAACTTGCCAGCTAAACTAAATTCAGTTTTGATGAACATTCATCTTGTTTCTCTTTTTCATGCTGAGGACTTGAAGAAGTATGGTTTTGGTCCCATCTTGGAGCCTCTTATTAAAGACTTGAAATGTCTTGAAACAGAAGGCATTAAGGTGCCGTTTTCTGACACACCGTTAAGGGGTTCAATTGTTCAGGTTACTGGTGATAATTTGGCATTGCATAGCCTATTTGGCTTGGTTGAATCCTTCAGTGCAACTTACTGTTGCCGGTTTTGTTTAACTAATAAAACAAACTTTCAGTCCGTATATAGTGAGGACGAGCAAGACCTAATTTTTCGCACAGAAGAGCTCTATTCAGAACACTGCAATGCTGTGGCACAGAATCCCACTCTTGTTCATTCTTTTGGTGTAAAAAGAGAGTGTCCTCTTAATGCACTGCAGTATTTTCATTGTTCAAACAACTACGCTGTTGATATTATGCATGACCTGTTGGAAGGTGTTGTGCAGTATGAACTTCAGCTTCTTTTTCAGTACATGGTTAGGACTTCCATAGATTTAAACACACTTTCAGAAAGGATACAGAGCTTTAACTACGGATACCTAGAAAGAAACAACAGACCTAGTGCAGTCAAAATGGATGGTAGCAATGACTTGGGCCTCAATGCTATTCAGTCATGGTGCCTCTTGCGCAATACACCCTTAATTTTTGGAGATCTAATTGACAGGAACAACAGTTACTGGAGAGTAATTCTTCTTCTGATTCAAATTGTTAATATTGTGTTCTCGCCAAAAATCACAGATGGTATGACTTACTTCTTAAAGCATTTGATTTCTGACCATCATAAACTCTTTAAGTCTGTATTTACAGATAAGAAGTTGATACCAAAACATCATCTGATGATTCATTATCCCAGATGCATCAGAAAAATAGGACCACTCATCCATGTGTGGTGTATGAGATTTGAAGGTAAACACAATTTCTTCAAGAAGTCTGTAAAGAACTTTAAGAATATAACTAAAACACTAGTAAAGAAGCACCAGAGGCAGCTGGCTTTTCATTGGGAGAATTTTTATTTTCAAAGGTTTCAGTTTGGCCCTCTTAAAGATTACCAAACAAGTGAGCTAGATTGCAGTGAGGTCTTAAGGTCTTGTCCCAGATTGAATGTGCCTTGTGTTGTATCCACAGTTTCATGGGTAAAAAACTTTGGAACAGAATACCACATTGGAATGATTGTCTGTACAAGTACTGAAAATGAAATGCCTGTTTTTCAAAGAATTATTAACATAATAATTAAGGATGATGAAGCATTCCTTGTGACTTCTAAAGTCATTACAGAGTATTTTGATGATCATCTGAATGCTTTCAGCATAGAGATTGTGGATGATGTTTGCTGTTATTTGTGTCTCTGATCTGACATATTATCAGCCTTATGACAGGCAGTTTTCTGCTGATGATGAAAGAACATATATTGTGCCACGTTGCTGTTTTGTATGATCTGTGCATTGAAGGTCAGTAATACTGAAATGTGTTTAATAAAAGGTCAACTTTCCATTTCTGTGTATTTTGAATATTTTTCCACTGGATTTGGTTTATATTAACACCTCATGGTGTGTATTATTTACCTTTTTAACACCACATTATGTTTAGAAATTAACACTACACCGATGTTCTTAACATCAACACCATTATAATGTTAATGTGACACTCGGTAATGTTGAATATTTAACAATAAATGGGTGTTAAACTTTTAACACTTTCAAAAATGTTACTTTAACACCATGCAGTGTGGACACATATAGACACTTTGTCGGTGTTAAAATTGACACTGTGGGTGTTAATTCAACACTGGCATTTTTGCTGTGTATGTTCCTAATATACCCCAGTTCTATGCCTCAGCTCACCATGTTTATTACTTTTAATTTTTGTTGTACTTAATGGCTGTTTTGCTGTCCTGACCTGGAGGTTAGACAAAGTACTATGACTGATTTGTGAATGCCTTCCATAACATCTTCAATCACCACTCTGACAGATAAAGCAGCAGAGAGTTACTGTTGAGCCTCCTTCAGAGCCAAAGACCTGAGGCAGAATATATGCTTATGGTTAGCATTCGTGATGTATGTGTCTCCCTGCCCACATCACATTCATGCGTCACGTGTTTCAGAGCTACAACACAAACTCAGTGATAAGACACTGTATGAGTTTTACACCTGGGTCGTAATCTTTCTTGGGTATGTAATACAATCTCATGGATGAACACACATTCGCAACAGAACCAAAACCGGTACACAGTTTGCTCTATTAAAGATTTACAACATTTTCTGGTTTTTGACAATGTTTATCTGATTTATCAGGAATTTCAGCTTTATTGCCACCCCACTTATTTCAGTGCTCCATGGCAATCCCTGCTTGCTGCGATGATCCTCATTAGACACACAAGTGCTTCAGGCAATGGAAATCCCCTCCTCATCTGTGCTAGTGCTCAGGGATCCCAGTCTGGCTTTGCCATTCATAGTTGGGATAGAAGCATTTGAATAAGCTTGTTATGGCCTATAAGTTTATATGGTTCTCTCTCTCTTAGTTGTACCCTTTGGCATTCTGTTCCTATTAATTTACTTTCAGGTTAGATGTTACTGACAACACTAACCCCCCTAATCTAGAGTATCTCCAGAACGGATTGGTCACTCTTCTATTGTTAGTTTAACCCCATTTCTTCTCACCCAAGCATTAATAATTCCTTACACTCTTTCCCACATGTGCTCTGCCTCCCTGAGGATTCATAGAGCATTATCTCTACACACGCTGCATACATTGTGACATCGAAATGGAGTTAGACTGAATTGTTGTTCTAATGATGCGAGAGCTGACAATATTAAGAATGTCAGGCTACTGCGCATGTGCATCTAGTGTGTTTTACCTCCAACTGCATTCCTGAATTTAAAAATAAGTTAACAAACTGCACAAGGAGACAAAATACAGCCAGCATAAGCCTTGTAGTCTACATTGTTGGATTCACATGTGTGAAGGTCGTTAGACCTCGAAAAGATATACCAAGTAACGTGGAGAACTGAATCTAAAACTAATACATATACATAATGCTAATACATATATTCAAGGACAGCTGAACTCTTCCAGCACACATGCATGAGTGTGGGCATACGCATGCACACACACACACACACACAAACAGTTTGAGAGAGGGTATATTGAGAAGCTTATAACCTCTCCTATGAAAATACAAAAATAAATACCAGAGGGCAAAACAAGATCAAGAGAAGGAAAGCATGTGGTGGATGCCATTGCTGTAAATAGTCTCCACAGTAGGAGACCGTTGGTCTACATGATACTGAGAAAACAAAAGGAGAGAGTGAGGAGAAATAGGGCAGAGCAAAGTGTTTACTCACAGCTGTCTTCTTCCTCTGTGATGGCACTCACAACATAGCAGGCATAAACAAAGCCTAGCAGCTGAGGAGACAAAGATGAAAAGAAATCCATCAGTTTACAGTAACATATTTGAAAAAGAAAGATTGATCAATACAGACAAATACATCCTGTATACATCTATCCTGCTATGATCTATCCCGACTATATGACTTCCCATACTCATCCCCTGGCGTCTGTCTTCATCAAACTCCACAGATCAGGCTAGTAGCGTTTACTTTAAAAATACATTTACTCAAGTCATTAGGCCCCAAGCCATTGAGACTGTGTCTGTTTACCCTCGCAGTTATGAGAAAAAACTATATAAAAAAGTATGTCATAATAATTTAATCAACATAAATCTAAGTAAACCCCATGATAGCAATGGTATTAGTAAATTAAGGCTAGGGCTTCTAAACATTAGATCACTTGCACATAAAAGTGTAATTGTAAATGAAATAATCACAGACAACTGTCTTAGTGTACTCTGTTTAACCGAGACCTGGGCTAGAGCCGATGAATATATAGGTTTTAATGACGCAGCTCCAACAGGATATAGTTATGTACATAAGCCTCGTATTAACGGCCGTGGAGGAGGAGTAGCAATAATCCATAACAAAGATTTCAGTCTGACAGAAGCAACTAAAACAACTAATGCATTTGAAGTTCTTATTACCGATGTAAGCACTAAATCTTTAGTAAATAAAGTTATGTTTAAACTTGTTACCGTATATCGACCACCTGGTCCCTACTCAGAGTTTCTTCATGAGTTTGCTGATTTTCTCTCCCAGCTAGTCTTATCATTTGAAAGGATTTTAATTTGCTGGAGACTTTAATAGTCACTATGAAGATAAGACAGATCAACTGAAAATTGCGTTTGACTCTATTTTAGAATCTATAGCGTACTGCATTACTGCATTACAAATATATAAAACTGCATGGAAAGATGCTCTAACTGAGTATAAACAGTCACGTATTAAAACCAAAGCCTCATACTATTCTTCATTGATAGAAATTAAGACGGTGTCTAAATTAACTAAGAATATTAAAGAAACTGATTTTAAAATACCATACAATTGTACTAGCTATTGTTCTCAAAATTCTTTAATGATAAGATTGAAAATATTCGACTACAAACTCACACCGCTTCACATGATAAGGATCACTTTAAATCAAGCAGCATAGGCAGTAATAATGACTCATTTAATAAAATAATCAAACTTAATAATTTTAAATTAATTTCTCAAAACGAAATAGTAATGCTTATCAAAACATCAAAGTCATCAACGTGTATACTCGACCCTGTCCCAAATCGTTTACTTAAAGACTTAGTTCCAGCCATTATAGAGCCTCTGCTTACGTTAATAAATTCATCCCTTAGTCTTGGTTATGTACGAAAACAGTTTAAATGTGCCGTAGTTAGACCTTTAATTAAAAGACCGAACTTCGATAAACATGTTCTGTCCCGTTATAGACCAATATCAAATCTTCCTTTCATTTCAAAGATTCTACAAAAACTGTTTCTAAACAGTTATGTTGTTATTTAAATACAAACAGCATTCATGAAAAATTTCAATAAGGATTTAGACCTAATCACAGTACTGAAACTGCATTAATAAGGGTAGTTAATGATTTATTAATATCTTCCGATAATGGGCTAGTCTCGTTCCTTGTTCTGTTAGATCTTAGTGCAGCTTTTGATACTGTTGACCATTCCATTTTACTGGCTAGAGAAGAGACTAGACAATATGGTAGGTGTTAGAAGACTGGCATTGTCCTGGTTTAAATTATATCTGACAGATCGCTCTCAATTCGTCTGTGTAAATAATAAATACTTAGTAAAGTATGAAGTCCCACGGGGTCAGTATTAGGACCGCTACTATTTACACTTTGTATCCTACTACTAGGAAATATTTTTCATAAACATGGCATTAATTTTCACTGCTATGCTGATGACACACAGCTGTACTTATCCGCCAAACCCAGTTCAATTTAAGTTCAATCAAAAACAATGACAGTTCACAAAGCTAGTATGGTCTTCCCGGGTTTAGATCAAATTTGCGCGTTTGATTGGATATCTACCCGGCTTATCCCGCCTCTCCATATATGTCCAAGTAGTTATGATTGGATGTGTTCTTAACTTGTCCCTGCCTTTCACAAAGCTATTTTAGTTCTGATTGGACATCACCTTTGCCGAACATTTTCGTCTCGTTTTTATTCGTTGATGAAAGTGTCAATTAATTTCGTCAAGGTTTTAATCGTTGTAAGTAGTTTTTGTTTAGTTATCGTTTAGTTTTTGTCTTGAAGAAAATGTTTTTTAGATCGTCAACAAAATTAATACTGCTGAATGCAAAGGTCAAAACACAGGTGACGAAATTTTGGCCTCTTACCAGGTGTGTGCTCAGTATGTGTACTTTACGGTAGCCTAGCAGTTAAAGTACAGGACTCTGGATCAGAAGGTCCAGGGCTCAAATCTCACTTCTACCAATCAGAACCTTAACCAACAATTGCTTAAATTGTAAGACTGTATCAGTTGTATATCACTCTGGCTAAGGGCATTTTAAATGCCATTAATGTATCCTAAAGGTGCACACTGTTTACTCACCCTGTTGTGGATGGCTCGCCGATTGGATGGTTGCACCAGAACCCTGTGGCCTGCTGCAGTGATTTCTTTTACATGCTGAGGGGCGAGGGGAGCACGTCTCTCCCATACATTAATATCTTCACGCCGAATAGCAATCACTTTCTTGTGATGACAGGACCTCCTCTGGATGCACACACAGGTTTGGACCATCCTTCTTTGTCCTCTGATAAGCCGTAACATGGCTTATCCGCACTTCACAAACAGAGTTACTACTACACAGGCAGGATGAGAACAACCATAATACAGTAACACAGACAGCTTAATCATTTTACAAAAAAACTGATTTTGTGGGTTTGGTCTGCAAGGGAGAAGACTGCACCTGTCCAATATTAGTTAGCTGAAACTAGTTGTTAAGAAGCTTTGCAAATGTCAAACTCTGTCCTTCAAGACCATATCACCAAAACACACGCAAGTTTCAACAACCAATTATATTCCAAAATGATTTGATGTTAAGAACACAATAAAAAGCAAGCGCTAAAGCGACATATGACTATATGCCTTATGACATATGGTCTACACTTACTGTATCTTTACCAAAGATTATCAAAGTTATAATTATCTGTAATGCTTTTGCAAATGAAATACATGTTGCTTGTTGCATTATTACATACAATTTTAATAAAATAATTTAAAAAATGCTTATGAATGCTTAAAAAATGTTTATCAAAATGACAGTTGCAGCACATACCTAGTGAGGTGTGCTACTATGCATGCATCAATACTTGTACAACAGAAATACTAGACACTGCTGACAGCATACAAAATATTTTTTGGAGATTTACTATAAACCATATTAAGTAAGAGAGAAGATACAGTAGTCATAAGCCAACTTGCAATCCCACCCAGTTCTATATGAAGCATCATGGAACAGGCCTGTTATATTTATTACATAATTGCCTAATGTTATTGATTTGTACCGACCACAATTAATAAAACAAAATGAAGTGCAACAAAAATAATATAATTTTTTTTTTGTAAGAAAATGGGTTGAGACAAATACCAATACCGACTTTCATTTACTTTCTTATCTGCCTGATCCTGGAAAGGGTCACAGGAGAGTCGGTGCCTAACCTACGGCACTGGGCACCAATACATTATAGAGCTTACACACACACACACACACACACACACACACACACACACACACACACACACACACACACACACACACACACAC
>JAVSBV010000001.1:3130278-3155666 GCA_033117975.1 Parotocinclus spilosoma
ACAATTTGGAATAAGGCTGTAACGTAACAAAATGTGGAAAAAGTGAAGCGCTGTGAATACTTTCCGGATGCACTATATGTAAGCAAAACGTCAAGGTATGACAAAACATTTATGGCAGTAATAATACACATGCTAAACCTTATTTAATATGGCCAGCTGTTCTTCAACACAAAGTTTTATTTACTATTATAATTCATTGTTAAGACCTTGGCCACCACTGACGTTGATCAGATTATCAAACAGCACTTACCTGTAGTTTGATGATTTAAGCTTCTAGTAAGAGAAGACAAAAAAGTGACATATTTACAAGGAATATTTGACCTATTTGTAAGAAACACATTTTGATGAGTGTAATAGAAATACATTGTCATGCATGACTGAATACTCCATACTAAATCTCAAAATCGTGACAATTAAATTGGTGGTGTACTCATTTACCATACTACATTTATTCTGTGCAGTAATTTGGGTCACTGTGTATCTGTCTGGAGCAAGCTAAATCCTCAAAAATACTCATTTGTCCCAGGAGGGCAATAAGGAGTCATACTTTGAGCAAATCACTGTGGTGGGTTGTGATTTCAGATGCCTCTGTTCAGAGAGAGATTTTCTCCACCCATCTGAAGCCCATATTTCACTGAGTGTCTTTTATATGGAACCATAAACCAAGTTCAGCCTGGAAATTCTACAGTAACTACTGCCATTCATCCACAAACAAAACCCTCATAAAGCAACTGCGCTAAAACTATATATTTGTAAAAATCATACGCAAAATATTATTTACGCATGTTGAGCATAGATCAGGCACCGATGCCCAATGCCCTCTGGCTTGGCCTGATCTCAGACTGCACTGAAATGCGGAGATGATTAAAAGACTAATGAGAGCAATGTGGAAATCCAGCACCATCTGGACATCTTTTATGTTCTGTGCAGAGATAGTCAGGGGGAAAAAAATCAGCTTCTGGAACAGCTTTGTAGCCAAGCTCGAGACATCTGGTCTGACATCTTTTAGCACAGGCTTATCCTTCAAATGTGGGTGGTGTTTCTTCTGTGTTAGCACATGCCATGTGGATTCTCATTGTTAGGTCCTGTATTCATACTGTCTGTGAACAAATTATCCCACTCAGGCCACATAGCCTTATTTGTTTTAAGTATGTTAGACACACCAGCACTGTGACTAATACAGCATGATAAGACAAGGTATAATTATTGGACTAATCCAGAACCTGAGTTAAGTGCCCGTGTTTGATTTCCTTAGAACATATTCATGATAGCAGACATTGCTCTCTTTTTTAAGTGTGATAAACTACTAATTGTGTACTCATTATATTATCACTTAATCAATGTGCAAAATACTACAGTTTGAACATTGACTTCTTTTGACATGAAATACAAAAAAAGCATGGCATTACTGTCTTCACAGAACTTCTAACTTTCTTATAGACACCATTTAGTTGCATGTTGGACTTAATTTATCCTTCAGAATTGCAGCAGTTCATCATTGTATATCACTGCTGGAATATTGACACATTTGGCGAAAATTCAGTAGGCCCTGTGCTACACTAGGATAACGATCTGCCAATTTAATCG
Organism: Parotocinclus spilosoma; assembly: GCA_033117975.1. NCBI lineage: Eukaryota > Metazoa > Chordata > Actinopteri > Siluriformes > Loricariidae > Parotocinclus > Parotocinclus spilosoma. The sequence goes on from JAVSBV010000001.1 coordinate 3,131,866, forward strand.
TAAAAGTTTTAAACCAACGAATTGAATATATACTGCTTATATCATAGCGTAGCCTACCTTAAGCATGCCAGTTCATCTGGACAACATTTCATCACTCATTTAAGTCACGTCTTCAGTCTTAGCTAGCTGGAAACTTTCCCAATCGTTATACACAGCACACTTGCGTAATGACAGATACAGGCACCGGTGCATAACAATGGGATCCATGATCAGTTTAATATGCAGATTGTGCATGGCCATTAATGGCCATGTGTGTACCATTTTACACAGAGTTGGGGAATAGCTGCGATTGCGCCATTGTAAGTGTGAGCAGTGCTCTGAGACCCCCCTCCTTGGTTCAAAAATTGTTTTTTGTTTTTTTTTTACGCTGTGTTCAAAACAGCGTTCCTCCCTATCAAGGATCTGCATATCTTCATCCTTGAAAGGGTGGCCACTGGCCTGTAGGAGCTTTTAAAGAAGTAGAGACTTGAATGAAGGACAAAATGTTTCTCTCACAAAACCTTGTTTCCAGATAAACTGATTCAACTTCTTAGTCTCTCATCTGGATTAATGAGCATGCATCAAGATACCTTAAATATAAAACGCGTACTTTAACCTACAGTTGGGCAAAATCATTAACAAAGATGATTTTTATACTAATGTATTTGAATATTTCATGTTTGAAATATTATATAATGGGTTGAAAGTGAAAAACAAAAAGGTTATTTGTTAGGACCACTGCTTTTTCTCACCACGTTTCCCTGTGCTCATCATTCCTGCTATGAAGATGATTTCCTCATTTCACACAAGACAAGTGTGAGAGTCATATTTCGCATCGCTTGGCTAAATTCAAAATTCAGTGTGGTTTCTGCTGAATGTGCACTTATGAACCTTGCCTTTTTGTTTCCCTTGAGCAGCAATGGCACTCAAATTGGTCATCTGCAGTTATAGCCCATCTGTGTTAAGAAATGACAAGAGCCATGCTAGTTGGAGCTCCAGCATTGTATTTGGCTCTAGTTTGCTTGACTGCACACGCCTGTTTGTCAGAATGATTCTTGACATTTTCCTTTGTCAGTTATTTTTATGTCCACAAGTTTCTCTTTTGCCTGATGTTTTTTTTTTCCTTAATTACAACATTCTTGGCCTTCAACAATGTTAAATGAGTAACTCCCACAAAGTTGGCATTTTTTTTAATACTGACCTTGTCTAGTCTAGCTCTGATGACCATGACTCAAGTCGCTAATATTGGCCAGCTTTCCCATTCCACAGGATGAGTCAAAAGACAAAGGACACCCATTTATTGCAGAAGCATATGACATATCTGTATGCTGGATGCAAGTAATGGGTGAGGGGCCCCATCTTTTAGGTTCTGTCAGGAACATGGCCACCATTTTGAAATCCACCATATTGGATCAAGGGCAAGTTTTTGCAATGGCAAGGTGGTCATGTAGCATATCAAAGAAAACTAGAATTGTCTCAGAAATGGATTACCTCAATCTTTGGTTGTGGCTCAAGTAGTCGGATTCACTTTTGCCTCTAGAGCTGCCTTAACTCTTTGTGGCATAGACTTAGTAAGGTGCTGGAAACATTCCTTAGAGACTTTGGTCCACACTGACATGATAGTGCCACACAGTTGTTGCAGATTTGTTGGCTGCCCATTCACAATGGGAATCTCCTGCTTCCACTACATCCCAGAGGTGCTCTATTGGCTTCAGATTTTGCAACAGTGGAGGCCATTTGTGTACAATGATTACAATTCATGATTATTTCCTAGATACCAGTTTAAGATGATGTGGGCTTTGTGACGTGGTGTGTTATCCTCCTAAAAGGAGCCATCAGAAGATGGTACACTGATCGTAAAGGGATGAACACGGTCAGCGACAACACTCAAGTTGGCTGTGGTGTGTAATGATGTTCTGTTATTGAGGCATGCCAACAAAAATATTTTCCACAAAATTAAACCACCACCTGTACTCTGATTAATTAACCCTAAGTTTAGGCAAAGGGGAGGAGGGATCCTTGCTTGCATATAGCGTATTCCAGATTTAGAACCACCCCTCCAAATGGTTCAGCATACATTGAGGCTGTATGTTCTTAGCTGACATGTGGTCTTCTGCTGCTGTAGCCCATCTGCTTCAGGGTTCAATGCGTTGTTCATTCGTAGATCTTCTAAAGCATATCTTATTTGTAATGAGTGGTTATTTGAGTCTTACTACTGTCTGTCTAACAGCTCAAACCAATCAGGCTATTCTCCTCTGACATAAACAAAGACTTTTTGCCCAGAGAACTTTTTCATACTGGATATGTTCTCTGATTAGGACTATTCTTTCTAATGCCTAGAGATGATTGCGTGGGAAAATTTAGTAGATGTAGCTCAGCAGTTTCATCAGCATCCAACAACCACAATACATTCAGAGTCATTTAAATCACTTTTCATCTCCATTCGAATTCTGTTTGAACTTCAGCAGGTGATTTTAATCATGTCTACATGCCTAAATGCACAGAGTTGCTGTTATGTGATTGACTAATAATGCATTATTGCCCAGTTGAACAGGTGTACACAATAAAGGGGACAGTAAATGGGTCCATTTGACACCCCTGACAGGAATAAGAGTAATCCAGATTAGTTACGCATTAGTAACTCTACCCTATACCATACTGGTATAGTGGAGAGCCGCCATTTATTAATTGATGCTTAAAACAATTCAGAATGAGCACACCAAGCCCCAGGCTAATGACATCTTTGTGCGGAAATGAAAGTAGCTTTGGAATAATTGCATTTATGTGGAGAATCTCAGAAGTAATGCAATATGGTGAGTAAATTTACTGAAGAATGGAAACCCTTTGCTGCGGCTGTGAGAACGCTGACTGATAAGAGTTGCTAATGAATTGTAGCAGACGATTTAAGCGAAATGAAGGTCTTAGAAATATAGCTCTTTTGTAACATTCTGAGTCCCATTATTGCAGTGATTTCAATATAATAATCATTTTTAATGGTATTGGAATGACAATGCCTTACCTGTATGGCTGCCGGTATTGCAGTGAAGAAATGCCTTCTGCCTGATCTTCTGCGAACTTCTTGCACAGATTTTATATTGCAGTTTTTTTTTTTCGCTTATGAGAGACAGTATGTAGGAGATGGAAGGCAGTGTGTGGGGGAGTTTTGGGGATGACTTTTAGTTCTTGTGTGTATATGGTATGTATATATGTTTGTGTGTGTGTGTGTGTGTTGCATGAGGCTGAGATGTCTCTGCTAAGAGGTGTTAGAAGATTAGAGCAATAGATATGCTCACACTGTCTCCCCGTCACAGTCTTTGCCAACAGATGGAGCCTGGCTCCTCATGCCAGCAGAGAGACATACACTGAAACATGATCATGCTGTTCACATTACTCACTGTTTCTCTCGCTCACTGCCTGAGCCAAATCTCAGCATGTTACTAAGCAGAGAAGATTACAGCCCAAACTGCTGGTTCCATTTTCCCCCTTCTTCGTCATGTCTCCCTCTCTCCGTCTTGCTCTCTGACCCAACAAAAGAGTGCTCTTTTTGTCTGTTCCTTGCCTTTGATAACATGGCTGATGGCTGCTGATGCCCTTGACTTATGGCCTCTTGGGAAAAATGGCTTCGGAAAGGGAGGGATTTATTTAAAAGCTACAAAATTGTGTTTGTGTATGCTTCTGATGGGGACATAATGTAGATTAAAGGAGAAAAAGCTAAGCCTTCAGGGAACAGACCTACATTACCACAAGCTTTACAATGATTAAGTGCACAAACCATTTTTCCTTTTAACTCGAACTGGTCTGTTATCTTTATTTGCTGTCGTAGAAACACTAAGCACTTAAGGCAATAAACCGAGGGGTGCATATTTTACTATTGCAGTATTTGGTGCGAGTGTCCATCTGAAGGCATTCTGTCAATCTTATTGTTTAATTCGAGTGACACATTTGCAAGAAAAAAGAATGATGCTGATGAATATCCGCCGGTACTTCATCACACGCCACTGTCACTTTTCTCATTAACCAAGCGCAGCGTAATTTCATTTATGAGACAGAACACCAGTCATTCTCCACCGCAGGAGACAAATGAGATAAATATCTACTTCCAGGCACACATACATAAAAAAATTGAATACGAATGACAGGACATTTGCATTATCCATCAGTCTGTGCTCAGTGTATATATGGTTTGTGTGACATAATAACTGTTAAATCATGGCGTCTAAAGTTTAATTTAGTTACTTTAATTAAAATTTGTGGGTTAACACTGTGGCTTAATGCTTGTGCTTACTACATTTTGAAATCTAAATCTGCATTTTTATTTACTACAGCCTTGTGAAATTAGCTCTTATGAATATATATATTTATCTATTTTTATCCAGCTGTTTATTTTTCCTTTGTATTTAGGCAATTCTTGTCAGGCACCCAGTGACACAGCAGTTGAAATATTAGGAATATACTTAATTCACTGCAACCGGCGAGAGAGTGCACATGCTAAAAGTGATGCAATCGGTGCGGTTCCATCTGTCATTGCCCTTTCTGGAGGAGCTCTTGCAGAGAAGGTACTCATTTACAGTCATTTATATGGTACACTATGGTAATACTTCAATTGCCGAAACATCAAGCATGCCCAAGCGTTTCTGCGCAGTTTCTGGCTCCATGTACGAAGTTGCCAGAGACAATGTAAAAAAATAAAACTTAAGACTTTCTAGCACTTTTTAACATTCAGCATAATGTATTATCTCTGAACTAATAGAAAATATGCAATTATATACACTTTACAGTCAGGCCCCAGTTTACGATACAGATCTGTTCCTATAGCGTTGTGTAAGTCGATTTTGTTTTGTAACTCAATTCTTAACATTACCTACATTAACATTAACTACCACACTGCTTTGTTATAATGATTGATTAAGTAGGAGCAGCTCCTTTCACATGATCAAAAATGCATTCCTTGTCTTTTATATTGGTGGATACAGTCGATAATGCTAAACACAGGACAACGTGAGAACAGAGGACACTCGTCTTGGTGTATTACTGCACAGAACTGATGTCACAGCAAGGACAATACCAAAAAGTTGATTGCATCTATGCAGATGGTCCCGTACCTACGTGTCATAACTACGGTTTTGTGTTTTATGTTGTAACCACATTTGTTAGGAATTCTGAAGATAAGTCATAAGATTGGTTTGGCATAAGTTGAGTGTAGCGTAGACCTCGGACCTCCCTGTGAATTGTTTTTGTTAATCAGACACTAAAACCTTTTCCACATCACTGGGAAGGTGACTTCTTTTTCTGAGATGAATATAAGTTTTATATTAAATTATGTAATGTTTCTAAAAATTGTACATAAGCATTTTTTTATTAAACGGTGTAATGTTTAAAAGAAGAAACATTGGCGAAGCTGCAGTTTATTTGACTAAAATGCACTGTGTTTTTGTTTAAGTTAAATATCATAATATACTGTGTTACTGAAAATCAACATATGCGCAATTTAAAGTCAGCCTTTATAAGAAATATCATGTTAGATTTTTTCCAGATTAGTAGTAGCAAAAACCATTATGTACTTTCAAGGTCACCAGTGAACCACTGCCCTTAATAAAATACATACTGATTTAAAAACAATTGGAAATACTTTTTTTTTAAAGAAATACAATTACTTTTACTTGAAATACATGTAGTAGCATGTGCATTTGTTTCTGCTTGAGTAATATACATATATCTACATCAGCTCTTACTTGAGTATTTTTAGTCGTTTTTGTAAAGTATTTGTGTACTCCTGCCATCTCCTGCACAAATGTCAGGGTATTAATATAACGGAAATTGTAATAGGGAGTCTTCCCTTGTCTCATGTCTTGACAAAAACAGACTCAACCCCCACCTCAACATCGAGAACCTGGTGAAATTGTAGGTAATACGTCAAATACATATTAAGACCAGAAACTGTAAGGGGTGGAAAATTTAAACATTTTAATACCTGCAACCAAGAGCTGGACTTTATAGATGTAAGCTAACACAGAGCTGGTCCTTCAGTGTACATTAACTGAGAAGCTTAAACTTCTGCAGAACTCAACTAATGAGACACCCTGGTTCATTTCTCATCTATGGCTAGGTGACATCTGTCAGTTTTGGAATATGCATTTCAGTTCCACCAGCAAAAATGCCCAACTTTGGCTCCACTGGATCGAAGACCACGTATACAGCTTGCCACAGAGTGTCTTCCACTGGATTCCTGGCCAGGACCATTGTAACAAATTATAATAATACATTATAATCTGTCTTTTAACTTCAGATGTTGCAACCATAAATGGCTAGTCAAAAAAATAGTACAGCATGTGTATTTTTACTGCCATTAATATTAATGTCAAACTTGAATAATATTTATTTCAATGAAGTTGGGACAGTGTGTGAATCTTAAATAAAACAGAATACAATGATTTGCAAATCAAAGACAAGATATTTAATGTTCAAAGTATTTTGCAAATATTCATATTGAATCCAATGCCTGCAACACATTCCAAGGACAGGGGCATGTTTACCACTGTGTTACATCACCTTTCCTTTTAACACTTAAGTGTTTGGGAACTGAGGATATTATTTGTTGAAGCTTTGTAAATGGAATTCTTTCCCATTTTTTGCTTGATGTACAACTTCAGTTGCTTAACAGTGCAGGGTCTCTGTTGTCGTATTTTGCACTACACAATGTGCCACATATTTTAAATGGAAGACAGGTCTGGACTGCAGGCAGGTCAGTCAAGTACTCACACTTTTGTACTATGAAAAAAATAATGACTGCTTAACAGTACAAGTGCCATGATGGCTTGATCTAAATGCATCTCGAAGTGCTGGAGCGTCCATCATTTGACTGCTGTGACTTAATACATAGTAGCACTGTGCTGAATTTACCTACTTAAATGTTTAATGTGTTTAAAAGACAACATTACATCGCCTTTTTTTTAGAAATTAGTGTTTCTTGAAGTAAACTAATTTCTCAGTCTCGTATTGCAGTCTGTGAGATTTATTTTTTTTTAATGTGTGCTTTTAAATAAAGAACCAAAGATGTATTTTCTAGAGGGAGTAATGTATATAACAGTTTAGGCTTCAGATGCAGATGGTAGTGTTTCACTTAGGTTTTCTGGTGTACCTTTTATGCATATTTGTATCGTTTTCATGCAGTTTTCTTGTGAAAATATCCTTCCCATTTACATTGCATAAATACACCGGTAATGGCAGGTCAACGACAACATGTCATTTAATTGGCACTCACTGATAATCAAAATATCCCTCGTATAATGTTATATAATGTAATTATACAGTTGTGAGGTATGGAAAAACCTGGCAAGGTCAGGGTTATTTCAACAAATTGTCTAACTTTTTCTTAAGTGTACTACTTTTCTAAAAAGAGAATCTGTTTAAAAGATTTATAGATGTTTCATCCTCTTTTATAATCTAGTATGCAGGCATTTAAAAGTGCAATGAGAGAGAGATAACACCAGCATGGCCTCAAAGCATTCATCACTGCTTTAAAAGCCTTAAAAGTCTCAAAAGAAAGACTAAGGCTGACTTTAATCAAGCCTCTCAAAATAGAACATGGGTCATCAGCACTCAGATATTGTCAGTGACATCATTTTGGTTTTACTTTTACAGTAAAAAGTAGAGTGGTGCTTAAATATTTTTGAACCTTTTGAAAATTGTTTTTGTTCATAATATGACTTATAAAATGACTTTAAAATGTTTTTTAAACAAATCCAAAAAGAAATGAACAATAAAGACAAACATATTGTGATTGGTCATGTATTAATTGAGGGAAATGACCCAGTATTAGATGTGTGTGTGGTAAAATTGTGATCCTTTAATATTAGCAGTTAATTTAAAGTTCAAAAATTAGACTGATTAGACTGTTGTTTTTCTATTACAGCAATCAGCTTTGAGTGGGCACGCACGGCTGTATTAAAGTCTGATTTTCAAAATATTTTTGTGAAAGAATATCATGGTATAAGCATAACAAAAGCTTCCTGAGGGTCCTAAAAACATGTTGCTGATTCTAATCAGTCTAGAAAAGGCTAAAAAGGCATCTATAAAGAGTTTAGACTCCAATCCACAGGCATGCCAATTGCTTTCAAATGAAAACGCACACCCCCAGCCAAGCCTCCTCAGTCCTGCATTCTAATTTGACTGGGTTTTTTTTTAAGTAAATTGACTCGTTGCTAATTTGTTGTTCAGTTGTGTTTCTATTTAAATATTCTCTGTTTGGTAAGAAAGCTTTGTTCTTAGTTAGTGAGTCGGGAGCGTCTTTTTTACACTTCCCTCTTCTCCAGTTTTGTTTCTTGCCTGGCAATCATTATTTTCCTGCCTACTCCGCTTAATCAACCTGCCTGTCCATCTGTGAACTTGAACCCTGTCTCTGTGCCTGATCTTGCATCAGCCTGATCTGTTTATTTTTTGTTTAACTGTTAATAAACTTCTCTCGTCTCCATCTCTCTAACTTGACACTTGGAGGCTTTAACCTAAGAACATTGGAACAGAGTGGAGCGATTGTTTAGTTACAGCTTGAAGGTATATTAAATCAAGTATGGAATGTCATTTAGAAATGTAAGCTTGAGGGTATGTGAAAATTGTGATCATGTGAATTTTATATTGATCTGTGACTAACCCAGTCATGACATAACAGCACTTATTTATTGTTAGTATTGTTAAGATGCTTGATGAATACAGTCCCAGGTTACATTTTGCTAACAAAAAGTGGGTTTAAAAGTGACAGAAGTGATAAAATGTAGAAAAACAAACAGTTCAAGATCTAAAGACTATCACTTTATCTGTGAAACATGGGGCAACCATTTATGGCTGCCAGAGGAACTGGATTGTATCTCTTAATTAATGATGTGTCTGCAGACAGCAAAGAGAGGATAAATTTTGGTGTACAGAAATATCTGCTTCACCTTGAAGCTCAACACTGACGTACAGCATATATAAATGGAGTTTATCCAGAGCAAGTTTCCTTGACTGCAAAGTGAATAATCCAAACCTTAAAATATTCAGGAATTAGCTTTTTTGAAGACAAGACAAAATGGCAAGGAATAAATGAAAAAGAAAATCTTAATTATATCTTTGCCTATCCTTTGATAAATACTTTATTAATCTATTCATTCATTCATTCATTCATTATCTTTTACTTAATCCACACGGGGTCGCAAGCCAGCCGGTGCCTACCTGGCAACTCTGGGCACAAGGGCAAGAACAGCGTAAGATGGGACCTTAATCCATCGCAGGGCACACACACAGTCATGCACACATTCACACGCTAAGGGCCACTTTAGAGACACCAATCAACCTAACACGCATGTCTTTGGACTATGGGAGGAAACTGAAGTACCCGGAGTAAACCCATGTAGACATGAGGAGGACATGCAGACTCCACATAGAAAGGATCCAGCCCGCTCCACTTGAACCCAGGACCTTCTTGCTGTGAGACACACCAAGCCACCATGCTGCCCACTTTTATAATTTCTTACAGGAAATGTTAACAGCAGCTACCTTCAGACAAACTAACGACTACAACATACATTACATTCAGCACAGCAAAACCACCCATATAATCAAACATAAAACAAAACAATTATGAATAAAATATTTATATGTACGTGTAAACATAAAACACAGATAAGCGCCATTAATGATTAATATCTGTTCATTTCAATGAACATAACAATTATTAAGGAGTTCATAACAATTATAATGCATTTTTGTGGGAATTCAAAATCTGTCTTATAACTACGGACATAAACAGCCAATCACTGCTCAGCGGAGGCGGAAGGTAAAGGGCTTATTCTGAGCAAATAATTTTTCTATAAAATACCCGTGTTTATAATGTGTAATTGCTTATTTTTGCTTGCTCCTGGATCTTGTCTCGCGCTCTCTCTCTCCAGTATCCCTTAATGTTTGTATAATTCAACCTCTAACCTGCAAATAATAATATACATTATTATTATTATTATTATTGTTCATTTAACTTAGTAAATGGTCACTCTCTCACATTACCTGTTTTGAGCTTTTTTCATGCAAATTCATTTCCTTTGGGCTTGTTTCCATAAAACAGCTTACTTGTTTCTCATGGCAGCATTAATGGTCATGTCCATACTTGCTTAGCTTACATTGTAGACTGTTGTAATTCGTTTGTGTTTATAGAACTATTTTTGTACAAGTTAGTACACTTGCAATACGTTATCCAATTTGTAACATAAATAGTTATAGATTAGAGAAAATATACCAACACGGAGGAAAACCAATAAAGCAGTATCACTTACAATAGGACAGGCACATTATGTATGTGCCTGTCTGTTTCGATCCTGCCTGTGGCTCTTGTCAAAAAAAGAAAAGAGAAGGGAATAGGCAGAATTAAATGTATGAATACTGTTTCTTTCAGGATCTGTTGCCCCGCCCTCTTGGGTTGGGAGTGAGGTGGAGGAGCTTTCAATGGCAGTGCAGGTGGATAAATCAGGGAAACAGTGTGTTTATTTACAGCACGACAGGATAAAACAAAGCCAACCAACAACACACAACAACAGAAATATACATATTATACTACAAATGCTAAACCCAAAACTACTAATGAGAGAGAGATTAGTGGTGCCAAAGAAAAAACAAAACAAATAACGTCTAATCCTGCACTAAACATAGCCCAGAGCTAACTTAACATATCCCCCACCTGATTTTACTACACTGCACTACCTAAACAAAAGTACAATGGATGGCACACGCTTCATATCTGGGGTGTCTATACAAGGTATCTATTAATCTAAACTATTGTAAGTGATACAGCTTTATGTCAGCCTTTTTTTATTGCTTGTTTCGCGGATCCGCCGACGATCATATTTGAAGAATACTGTACAAAAAAATTTGTAAAAAAAAGAGCCAACGGTATTGTTCTGTACATTAATTTTTTTTCCAGATTCACTTCAATTTAATTGTAGATTAATAATTAATAATTATAATTACTTTTTATTTTTAAATACAAATGTATTTTTATTTTTTACTCTTTCCTTGTATTGATTCCACATAGTCCTCGAGAAATTGAAAAGTGATGAAAAATAAAGATTTACTTTAATTTGTTTTCCTCCCTCAGTAGATTCTTAAGTAGGGACATCGGAGGAACAAGCAAATAAAGTCTGGCCTTATTTGTTTTCCTCAGTGCTTGTATATTTTCTCTAATCTAGAACTGTATAAACTGCTTGACATTCATTCATTGAGTCTCTGTTTCATATGGCTGATCTTCCATATCGTTTGTAATACTGTCTATCAGTGCATTTTTTACATCCATTAAACCAAAGTTTCAAGGTACATCATACCATCCTTTAAAGTCTTACAGCTTTCCCTTACACAGGGCCATAAAAGTACAATTATGTATTTTCTGCAATTATTGTAAACTTTATAAATCTTTATAAAAAAAACTTTATAAACGACTTGAATGTTCTCTGTCAGAAAGCCTCCTCTCAGGGCATGAAGTGGGAAGACTGATTATTAATTATGGAGTTCAGTTTCTAGAGCCTTCTCACCTCAGCTACCCAAATTGAATCCTGTTCAAACTCGGTAATGGAATGCACCTTTTTGATCAGTATATTATTCTGATTTGTTGAGGAAACGTGGCAAGTGAAGATTGCACATACAAGCGCAAATGCATAAGGCATTCAGGGCATGCAGACAAAGGTAGGGTGAATTCACTTTTGAATTATTACAGGTATTTTGAAATTGTCCTTAATTGAGTATTTTTCATTTTGTTTGTTTATTTGTATATACATTTGTGAGCCGTCAAAAAGCTTTCTTATGCATGTGTTTTTTATTTCACCTTGTTACCTTGTTTCATGATGGCACAGGACCTGTGTGCATCCATTCATGTACATCATTCATACGTCGCTTAATTTCAGTGCATGTGGAGAAAGCAAGAAGAATCCGCTCATTGCCACAGCACTTATCATTTAATTAACACCCGCAAATCCGCAATTCATTACACTCAATTCTTCACATCAATTTAAGACAAATAATTGGGAAATGATTAGAATGGTAATTGCATTTTGCAATATTAAGGGACTTGATAATGCTTGTATTAAGTGGTTGTTTGAAAGTGTGTGCTTAAGAGCAGGGTCGGAAGATGAAGTATCTTATATTGTCTGACACCCAAATCCGATGAAGGCCATACACACTAGTGCAAGATAATAATGTGTCTGTTTGCTTTTATCATTTAATTATTGGTTCAATATGCTTCACATTAAGGATTTTTATTTAACTTAGAAGTTCTATTGCTTTCAACAAATCCAATTTAGAGTCAATATGTAAGTTACAAAAGAACAAAAAACCCAAGAAAAATAAATTAATGAGTTTCTTTACCTGGACATGATCGCAGGGGGAGTGCAAAAGTCTTAGGTCAACCTTAGATTCGATATACTATTGTTTTAACAATATTATAATGACCATGTATAATTATTTATTAGTTTCTCTATTAGTATACAACCAAAAATACAGGGAATTTGTATGCAATATTTACAAATCAGAAAAGAACAGCTTCTCTAACCTACAGTGCCAAGTGTCCAATAACCTCCCCTTACACTTGAGCAATAACACCATAACACCATCTGGCAGTTCAATGGTACAACAATTTGACCATTTTACAGTCCAAAGAAGTCCCTTTTTGGCAGGGTGGTAGCCAAAAAACCCCCACTTATTCTGAAGGGGAGCAGAGTGAAAAGGGTATATGTTCACAAAGATTACAATGAAGATCAGTGAGAAAGAGTATCCAATCATTAATAATATTTTACCTACTATGGATCACTCACATCAAATCTAATAGGGGATTAAGACTTTTTCACAGTACTGTAGATAATAACTCAGAGTTTATAAGTCACAGGCAGAGGTACACACTGGTTAGGGCACATGTCCATCAAAGGTTCTGTAAATGAATTCACTATGTACACTAACTATGTACATGACATAACATTAGTAAGCCATTGGACTATTCGCTGACACAAGTTATAGCAAGGTGGTGAGCTTTGACCAAAACAATTTTAAAACAACTGATCGTGTAGTCCTTTTATCCATCACCCGTTACATTGTCAGTGCTTGGAATTGTGTGCAATATGTATTGTCAACCATAATATCTGAATTATAGTTTTAACCATGTGTGAGCTGACAGAGTATGTCACACTTTGCAAAAAAACATGTATATAGCATGTATACAAAAGCTGGAGTTAGAACTGTCATTGCATTGGGCCATTGTAAAACAGGGAATGCATGTAAAAAAAAAAAAGGTTTCTGCTGACCTAATTATTTTTTCTGATTTTGTCCAACAATAAGATCTTAATTATAGTTTTAACCATGTGTGAGCTGACAAAGTATGTCACACTTTGCATTTATAGTTAACATATTCACTGCAGCATATATCCCGATAGGAAAGACTTCTACACATGTACAAAATGGTTTACAGGTCATTAACCAGATATCATCAAAGTCACACAACCTTTTAAGGCTACTGTAATGTAAGTTTCAGAGAATATACAGGTAATACAGAGACAAACATAGCAGTACTACTTACAATAGGACAGGAAGATTACACTTACAAACACCCTTTACAGCTCGTGAAAATAAAAAATACAAACAACTGTATACAGAAGCTAGAGTTCTACATTTGAAAAAAAGTTTTCTGCTGACCTAATTTTTTTCTGATTTTGTCCAACAATAAGATCTGAGGTATAGTTTTAACCATTTGTGAGCTGACATTAGAGTATATCACACTTTGCAAAAAAACTGTAAAAACACGCCTCAAGAGTTAACGTATTCATTTCAGCATATATCCAGGTAGGAAAGACTACTACACATGTAAGCAGCATGTAAGTGCCACAAATCAAGTTAGCGTTGTACCTAAAAGCACATTGCCTACAGCTCCAACTGAGCAAGTCTGTGGTGACAGTGGAAAGGAAAATCTTCCTAAATATGATGAGGGACACACCGTGGTAGGACTGAGACTCAGCGGGGATGAGGGATTCAAACACCTAGATTTGAAAGAAACTGTAAGAAACAAATTATATTACCTAAGTAATAAATTTATAAGAGTGGTTTAACCTAGATACTTTATAATAAATATATACTGTAATTTTATATATAGACTATATAATAGATAATACATTACCCTGTCCCCCGACCACACACACAGGATTTTGTCTTTGTTACACTGTGAAGACTTTCTAGTAACATAAACCTACCTCTAGCCAAGTACTGCTACACTAACACCTAACCCTAAAACAAATAATTGGCGCTCTTGGTTTATCAAAAGAAAAAGGTAGAAAAAAGTACAATAAAATTGCAGGGACCCGGTAAATATCAATTCAATTTTCTTTTTGAATGGTATTTTGACATGAACGTCATCTGTAGATCATCTTATGAGTCCCAGAAATGAGAAAGCTCTAAATCAAAATCAAAATATAACCTTTTTGCAGTGACACTTTTTAAAAATGTTTAATAAAAGATGTCTTGAAATTTGTATTAGTAGAATACAAAACCCTGTAGATTGTATTGGACTGCATATTTAAAAATGCATTCATCAGTCACCCAAAACTTCTTGATCCCTATTGGTTTTCTATATATTATTCGAACAAGCAAATCCATGGTGTTATCCTTTAGGATAAACAACTGGATCTGATCATTATTCGCAAGCCTCTGTTCCAGGCAGCCATGACTGTGGCAGTGGCACTGTGAGATTTATAGCCTGTGTGTGGCTGCAGTATTTATAGGTATATTAATCTGAGGCTATTTTCTTTGATTTGAAGAGATTGCCTGTCTTGTGCTGGCATGAATATCCAGCATTTGTAAAACCTGAAATCTCTTGTTGATTAAGGACTAGTAAAATAATTGAATTAGAAAGGGCAAAAAGAAGGACACGTTTTAGTTCATTAGACAAAACGGATGATGTAAAGGTGGATGATGATCATTTCTTAAAGGTAACATCCATACATAAAATATTGCACTTGACAGTTTGTTAAATTAATTTAATTTCATGTTTAGGGCATTGTTACATTTGTATAGTGGCTTCCTTGTAACAGTGCCACGTCTTGTTTTCTGTCAAATAGAAAGTGTTAAGGTTGGTCATAGGCATTATATTTTATTTAATGAAATGTACAGTATATCTCAAACAATCTAAAATAAAAAATGGTGTTTAAGATGTTCAATCACTTCTGTGAACCTGAATGGCGCTTGATTGATTTTATGATGACATTGCAAATTTTCATGAGAAAACATATAGGCATGTACAAACTTTGCGTGCGCCTTGTAAAAAGATATGAAAAACAGAACAGGCATGGCATTGTATTACAGGCACTTTTATTTGGTGCTGGTAGTATTTTCTGTATTTAATCTCGGTATGCTTGGTGGTGTAATGGCTACTGTGACTGCCTCACAGCTAGGGTTCTGAGTCCTTTCTGTTTGGATTTTGCGTGTTCTCCTAGATCCTGGATGGGTTTTCTCTGGGTACTCCAGTTTACTCATGTATTCCATAGATTATTTATTATAACATTATTTATTGGTGTCTCTAAAGTGGCCCTTAGTGTGTCAATGTGAGCGTGTCCCACAACTCTGAGTTGATTAAGTGGAAGATAATGGATGGATCTCTAATGCTGTCATGTTAGACACAATTTCTTAATTATATTTTATAGTTTTGCGTTTGAACAATTACTGGTATTATGGTGCACCGAAATGGCCAAACTTGGTAGATGTTATTGGTATGCTGTTTCAATATTTCAGTACTGTAAATCATCTGAAATGCAAACAACATTACATTAAGTTATTGGCACATTTATAGTGCCACACAGTGAAAGGTAATAGAGCTGAGAGCTGGTTGCTTTTCAAGGTGCTTTGTGACATTTAGAGTTACCTGTTATTAAATGTAAAGCCGTATTAATTGTTTTTTTTATTTATTGACCGATTGACTTTGCATAAGTAAAATATGGGTTTTGCTTTTTATTCACAATGGCAAACCATGAGTTATTCTGGAGATGGCATTTCAGGACTTTTAATTTGCTCTGAAGAATGTCACGGGGTGTGTTTTAGCCTTGAAAGATAGATGCATGTTTCACAATTAAACTATTTAATATTCTGATCTCATGCTCAATCCAGCTGAGTATGAGCCATCTGCGGCCATCTTGCTACTCCTGTTAGTTTGGATTGTTGTTGCAGAAAAGGCATGCTCCAGAAATCCTGTTACATCAAACTTAACAAGACTACAAAACTGTAATTTTTTATTACAATTCATATGTAGACAAACACCCAAGAAACCGCTTTTTGAGGAGGTCACACTAAATACTGACGTTTGCCTGAAGCCATTTTGCTCTGAAAACGTAGGATTTCATGTTGTCTGCAAATGTCATATGGTTTCTGTTTTTATCTTAATAAAGAGACTAAGAGATAATTATATATGATCATTATAGCATTACTATAAAAACAACAACTCTACTGGTGGCATAAGACTTTTGCTCTGAACTGTTATATGTAATTTCTGTAATAACAGTTTTATTACAGTTTTAGTAATGCAGTGATTTAAATAATTGTATTGTTCACAAAGAAAGAATACTGATTTCACGGATATTTATAAGGCAGCACCCGTTAAGGCGGATTCATTTTTTGTCAAGATAATATATGACTAAGGATACAAGGACTGTTGGAATATTATTACTGACTATCTGTCATACTTGAAACCTTCTCCATGGAATGACTGGATTGTTGTGTGAGATGTAACGGTGCAAGTGTGATTAATTGCCTAGAATCTTTTGCTAGGTCACACCCAATTTAGCTTGAAACACATCACTTTTAGGTTAATACATTATTTTATGCATTTTAATTGTTTTCCAGCATTTTAAATCCACAATTTCCTGGGTTGGCATGGATTTCTGACCCCTATCCAGAAGAACTGACTACAGCCATAAGCATGACCTTGGTCATGAGTTGTAGCATTTGGGAACTGTCCCCAGTCTCTCAGACTGGCCACACACTAACTGACCAGTAGGCACAGCCAGTATTTGTTGGGTTGGCATATTGCCACAACACTGTGTGTACTTTTCTGGTTGCAAAACATTTTTTTCACACAAAGAGGTGGAATGGTCATGCACATGGTTAATGTGGTCGTTAAAAAGCTCCAGAGATCCCTGTTTTGATCCTGACCTTGAAGTTTGGACCAAGGAAAAATTGCACTGTGAAATTTCATAGCAAAACTGAATTGCTTGACAGTTTTACCATTTCACAGTTCTACAAGGATTCTTTTTCTTACGTTCATGTTTGTCCCTGTTCATTTACAATGATGGTCTTTTAGGGCCACTAAAGAGGAATTTGTTGGTTTTCGAGCATAAACGTGCAATATTCCGGGAGTAAAGTAAAAGTATTTTAAGAATAAAGTTAAAATGTTGCAACTTTGATTGCTTATTTGTATTATGCACTTCCATCTACATGACATGATGACCAAACCCATCAATGAAACCGCTGCCTGCAATGGCACACAGCTTTCGTTTACCTTATGTATCGACGTGTCGTATCCCGTTGGGGCACAGAGCGCCAGTCCTTTTGGATCCATCATTTTTATCATCGTTCTCATTGTCGCCTATAAAAGCACATGCCTTTTTTTTAATGGCATGATGATGTAACCATCAGTATCCTTATAGACTACTGCCTGCCTGTGGTATTATTTCTGAATAACCTCTTATTGCAATCTGAGTTTGATTTGGCAGGACAGTTATTAGGCTATCTTGGTTTATGTTAATTTATTCATTCTCTCATTCTTTTCTCTCTGCTTAATCCTGGTTAGGGCCGCAGGAAGACCGTGCATAGCCGGTTTCTATTATATTAAACTTGAAAAAATGATTTACCTCCCTCATTTTCACAGTCAGGCTACAGTGTAATAGTTTTAGCATTTCAACTACGACGAATCAGTCGTGCTTGTGTTTAGATCTTACTATTTTGGAACAATCACAGCATGTCTATATATGGTCTCCCATGGGAAAAGAAAGTGTCAAAGGATATCTCCTTAAATACAACAGTGGGATCATGGAAAGAAAAATGCGTACCACTCAATTTTATGTAAAAAAAATATTTTTCAGTGGCCCAAAACACTGTCGTACATTTACCTGTTTTTACCTGCTTACTGTTCATATCAAGCTAATCATAGTAAGAGGACTAAACCCGCCAAAATGGCTTTCTGTTCTACTGTATCACGTTTACAGTTGATCTGTAAACTTCCCGGTCGATGGCACATGGCACAATTTATGAATTACATAGTAACAACAAAGTTCCCAGTTGTACTCATGGTCGAACTATAAAGGTGACAGTAGAATTCTGTTAGGATTAATTTGTAAACAGTAAACAGTTTTACTGTCATATTTCACAGTATATTTTTTTTTTCTAAGAATTTACTCACCATGTCCACATAGGTTTTCTATAGTTAGTTTCGGTTCAGGTATTTAGTTAGGTCCTCCCACATTCAAAAGATACGCTTATGGTTAACTGGTCACTCTCTGTTTCCCTCGGTCTGAGTGTATCTGTCTAGTATCATTATAACCTTGCTTCTGATGTGACATAAAATCAATAACAACCAAAGCAATGAACACAGCAAGCTCAAAGTCTATCAGCAATAGGACAAGACTGGTAATTAAAAGAAAGACCAAATACGTCTAACAGCAATGCACATTACCGCTAATGTTTCACTGAAATAACCCAGCTCACATTCCAAACATTTAGAGTCGGACTGAAAAGCAGAAGAACTAAATATTGTGTTCTCATTCGCATTATTTGTTACTGTTTGATATGATTAATAAACCAAAAGTGCAGATGAAAAATAGCTGGCTCTTGATAAAAGGAGTGTGCTGTTAGTGGAGCATGGAGCTAATCGGCGTGTGCTCTCCATTCCCCATTAAGCAGAATGCGATCGGGGCATAATGCATTTTAATGACAATGTGGGATAAAAGCTGTCTAACTTTATAGTCACCCCTCATTAGAAAAGATAGGTGATTACTTTTACTGGGTGTCATTTTTGTAATAACCTGTTAAATTAATCATGGCAGTTTTTTCTCCATTTTTTGTTTCATGATTAAGTAGATCTTTATTAAAACAAATCTGATCAATCAGTATGCATCAGTCACCTGTTATTCTGCTAGATTATTATCAACCTTTATTTACCGTTATTTCATTATTTTACTGTCAGTCAGGAAGCTACAAATGGTATAATGATAGCTCTGGTGTCTACTCGAGTTTATACTGATGACACATTTATGCTGAGTAACAGGTCACAATGTATAAACCAAATCTGTCAGACTTGCAGATATTATTGACTTAAATGAGGTGCCAGAATTTTGCCTTAAAACAAAGGGGTGGCAAGAAACGGAATATGATCAAACTATATATTGTGTAACTGCACAGCCAGATACATTTGAATTCTTCTTCTGAAAATACATAGTGACATTATTTATGATGCCCATGTTTTGTCATTTTACCAATGACCAACTGAAGAAAAGAGGGAATGAAGAAGTTACTTGACTTGGGGAAAATAAGTGAGTCAGTCAGCTCTGTCTAAACTCATAATCAGAGCTTCCCATAATCAGTCTTTAAAGGAACCCAATCAGGCATTTCTAAAAGCCGCTGATTTCTTACCAGCTTCGGCTCCGATTAATGTTAATCTCTGAGATACAATCATGTGCTTAATCAAATCTAACATTCACTAACTGGCATCCCACAGATTACTCATTGGCCTCTTGACTTTGTTTGGGCCATTGTACGGCCAGATGATAAGATCAAGCATGATGAGAAGGTTGATTTTGCACTCATAGCATCCTAAAAACAAACCCTTCAACCATTTTGGGAACTCAAACAAAGCATTATGTTACTAGGTGCATTTAATCCACTGGCAAATACTTTTCAGTTGATTTAGGGACTTTATCAATCGTGCTTGTGTTTAGATCTCACTATCTGGGCACACGTGGGAGACGCTTTTGCCAGTTGTTGGAGTGATGACAGCATGTCCATTTATGGTCTCCCATAGGAAAAGAAATTGACAAAGGAGATCTCCTTAAATACAACAGTGAGATCAAATGGAATGAAAAATAGGTACCACTACTTTGAAGGCCAGAAGTAATGCTTTAATAATGCTTAGCGTTCATGTTCTACCTTAATTACTACATGAATTAATATACGTATTAATCCTGCATGCAAAAGACATGCTCACTTTGCGCGTAATTGCGGTGATGACACATGATTTATTACGTGAATGAAGTTCATGATTACTCACTCATGAAATACTACGTCAATTAATGCTATTTCTTGTACCCTTATAATAAAGTGGTACAAAAAATCTTACTTGACTCTTGAACAAGCAAAAAACCTTTTTTATTTGAGCTCAATGTAATAATGTTTTAGACTGTACTCTTCTGCAAACGCTGAGAAAATACTAAGCTTTCAAAACAAAAATTGTAAAATAAAGGCATATGCATTTATTTTAAGGTTGTGAAATCACTGTGCTTTTGTATCTAAAACCTTTTCATATTTGGAAGTTGCACAGACGTTACTTAAGAACTTAATATACAGGGGTTGGACAATGAAACTGAAACACCTGGTTTTAGACAAAGGTTTGGCTATAGCAGCCCGGCCGTGTTTATTGACCCTCTGGATCCCGATGGACAGTTCTGGTGGAAACAGGAGAGTTGAGGTGCTCATTTAATTCTGCCATGATTTGGGCAGCTGTGGTTTTATGTTTTTTGGATACAATTCGGGTTAGCACCTGGACATCCCTTTCAGACAGCTTCCTCTTACGTCCACAGTTAATTCTGTTGGATGTGGTTGGTCCTTCTTGGTGGTATGCTGACATTACCCTGATACCGTGGCTCTTGATACATCACAAACCTCCCAAACTTAAATGACTTTTCAGTTTCATTGTCTAACCCCTGTATATACAAGTTGAAGGGCACATAGCATTGTCTTGTTGAAGAATGCATGGACGTTCCTGGAATAGATGACAAAAGGTAGCTTATGTTGCTCTAAAATGTCAATGTACTTTTCTGCATTAATTCTGCCATCACAGAAGTGTAAATACCTTTGGTGGTCCTTTTTGTCTTTGGTCCAGAGCACACAGTCTCTATTTCTTTAAAAAAACATCTGTAATACTGATTCAACTGACCACAACTTACATTTCCACTGTTTGATGATCTATCCTAGATCCAAGAGAAGTCAATGCCACTTCGGAACATGGCTAACATGAGGCTTGTTGCACAAGCACAGAAAAGTGTGAATGAATTCTACAAGTGAATGTAACTCTGTCTTGTAGAACCTGACAAAGATTTGCCAAAGTAAGTCATGTGGTTAAATCAGCTGTGATGAATGGCTGTTTCTGATGAAGTGTCATCTGAGGGATCAGAGATCACAGGTCTTTAGTTTGGGATTGTGCCCTTGACTTTTACACACTAAAATTCCTGCAGAATCCTTGAATTGTTGAAATATATTGTGCAGTGTAGAGAAAGAAGTATATTAGAGAAAAATGCATATTCCATCTTCAAAGAAATATTGTTTTTAACTTGCTGTATTTTCTTGAGGAACATTGAATTTCAATAAGTTTGTATTTCAATTATCTTTTCACTTATTTGTTGACAAAATAGTCTGCAAACATCTTTGGTCCTCAAAGACACAGCCTTTTGTGGAAACTGTTTTACTACCAAATCTAGTGTGATCACCCGTTGATGCTGCATGTTTAATTTTTCTTTTAATCCTCACCACTAGCCCTAAATTGCCTGTCCTAACTTTTTTGAAATGTGCCACAGGCCTGAAATGTAGGAATGTTTGTACTGTGTATTAACTGGTTAGCACTGTCATCTTACAGATTCACAGACGCTGATTTGAGAGCTGTTGCTTTGGTTGTCTGTCCATGTTTGGTGGGGTTTTTTTCTACTTTCCAAAAGTGCATCTTTTTCCACTTGTACTTAAGGCATGAAGTTCTGTGATTGATATTGGATTGATGTAGGTAGAGTTGCAGGCCACTTATTTCATAGGCCCACTTATAAACACTTGTATTTACGTTCATGGTAGACATTTCCACAACAAATATCTAGGAACATGATTTTGAATCATTAGAAATCCCACTTGTTAATAGCAGCTTGTTAATAGTTAATAGCAGTCTGGTAATTTGGCAAGTATTTCATGAAAATGTGTGTCCTAAACTACATAGTGTATCAAAATATAAGGAGTCTCATATTAGTATGCCATGTATGGTGCTAGAGCTGAACCTTATGTCAAATTTTGCAAGGTTGTTTTTTTTCCAGGAATGCTAGGCAAGACTGCATAACAGCATCTTGTATATAGTTTGGAAAAGGCAGGAAATATCTACTACTTTGAAGACAATGCTTTGCAGTGAAAGTGTACTTAACACAACAGACAATGTTATGATTACCTAATTTATTTGACTGTCTTCAACTTTAGATTTGCACGCATTCTTTTTGTTCATGTTGTTCATACAAAAAAAATCATTCCTCATTGGGTAATGCTGACACAAAATATCAAAGTCAGTTTTAGATTGAAACCACACATTACTGCCTGTAATCAACGCGATAATTTCTCTATTTTATCTCTCGATGTATTGTGTCTCTTTGTACTTTCTTATATGTGGTTTTCTCTCTTGGTGGGTCTCTGTCACTTTTGGCCCTGATTTGTATTTCAGTCCTTCACAGTCGTCTTTGAGTCCCTTTGTAAGGAATCTCAGCCTCTCATTCTGTCTGTGTATCGTATGATTACCAGAGAAAGAGAGAGAGACGGGTCAATAGAATAAGTGACTGCGAGATAGATAAAACTTAAACTAAAAAAGAAAGAATTAGACCGATATATCATCCGCATAAACTCATCTGCAGCACACAATGGGTCCCTGGGTGTGAGCTGGAGATACACTGGTGTAATTATGGAGATTGTGCAGCACCATGGGATACCTGTGAGAACTAAGACAGAAAGCATACTGTAACAAAGATGACTCTTTGGGGTCTTGATCAGCAGAGATGTAGACTCAGGATGAGTCTGTGAAGTGTTCTGATGTATGAGAACAATAGAAAAGACTTACTTAACCCTTTTAAATTAAGATTAACAATTCAAACATATTCATATTTGCTCTCTGTAAACAATGGCAAAGTAAAATTATTGCAAGGCTGTAATCACAGTAAAACATTTCTGGTCCTTGTGGCTTACCTCAGCACAACCTGTCACATTAAGACCTTTCTTAATTTCCATAGCCTACCCTTAAGCCTTGTACTAAAATATTAATAGAATATTGTACGTTTAATAAAATGTTTTATTCATTTTACTAGTATTAATATTAATGCTCTCTCACAGTTATCTCTTACATGTAACAGAAAATGATTACAGGCATAAGCCTCATGATTGCAAGCTTACAACCTCAAATTAGAGAAATTTGACAGTATGGATAATGCATAAAACTAAACAAAAAACCCCAGAGATGCTTACTTTGACATTTATTTAATTGCTGCATTTTGTCTGGTCAAATTCATTTCATCTGTTAATAATTATCCATATCTTTATTGCACAAGACGGGACGTTCTATGTAACACATTAAATGTTTATTAAACCTTTATTGTGTGATTTACACGTATAGCGAACGTACAAACAAGAACTACTGTTGCTTTCAAACTTTGTTCATTGAAAAATAAATTTGCAAACAAGTTTTTTTAAACAATGTATAGGTAATCAGCATGCGAAGCATAATACTGTAAAAAACAAGTTCTTACTAAATTCCAGTCAACGTTTGAAGAACTTATCCAGTG
>JAVSBV010000001.1:3165705-3179261 GCA_033117975.1 Parotocinclus spilosoma
TGTGTGTCTCTGTGTGTGTGTGTGTCTCTGTGTGTGTGTGTGTCTCTGTGTGTGTGTGTGTCTCTGTGTGTGTGTGTCTCTGTGTGTCTCTGTGTGTCTCTGTGTGTCTCTGTGTGTCTCTCTGTGTGTGTCTCTCTGTGTGTGTGTCTGTGTGTGTGTGTCTGTGTGTGTGTCTGTGTCTCTGTGCGTGTATATATATGACTAGTCTTGAGATAACCTTGTGGGTGTCGCTAAGGTGGCCGATAGCAACGTTTAAGAAGCCAAATAAACAAAACAAACACAAACTGCTTTCCAACATAGTTTGCCAGTTTTGTAATCGGAGTTCAGTAATCACATTTCTTATAGCATTTACACCAGTTACCTGATTTTAGTTGGTTCTCTCAGTCCGCCCATGTGCACAGTCTGCCATGTTTATTATTAGAAAATTAGCTTCTTTTGGGCTTATTTATGTAGACCTAATGCGGGATTATCTCGCAGGATCTGGCGACCTTGGAATTAAGCACGGAACTCACCAAACGCCTAGCTGAGACCTGAGAAATGGCACCATATGCTCTGCAAAATTAAGAATACCATTTTCTCGGTGCTAAGGTTCACGGGACTCTTTCAGAGGTCTTGTGGAGTGCATGCCCTTGCAGATCAAAGTGTCTGTGGCATGAGGGGGACCTACACAATATTTGACAGGTGTTTTTTTTTTTTTTTTCTGTTATGGCTCATCTGTGCAAGTCATGTGTAAGAACATTTGTTCATAAAAATCCCTTTTGCTTGGGTACCAGCCTGGATCCTATACAGAGGTCTCGAGCCGTGGGTGTTTAAGAAAATAAATTACTGTCTTTTCTCAAATAATAGTGTATAAATACGATTCGTCTTTGAACATTACAACCCACTTAAATCCATTACTGTATGCCTTTAAATCTTACCTTACTATTAATATCCAGGAAAAGATGTCGTTAAATCCTGGAATGTGTTTTAGAGCAAGGTTTTTATAATGGTAGAGGGACTTTTGCTGTTCTCTTCATCTGTAAACTTGCCTCTGCTTTCACCTAGCTTCACATTACCAGCCCCTTTCCTAGTGTGGGTAATGATGCATACAGCCTGGGGTGTAATTTTACTTTCAATTTCCGCTGCTGTAGTTTTGCCCTAAATGATGTTACACTGGCAGTGTGTTGCGGATGACTGTCTTCCTAATGGCTCTTTGGGTAATGACTGCTGAAATAGGCTTGGTGCTATGAGTACCCATCTAAGCCATCTACCGTTCAGTTTCTTTTTGGTCAATTCTTTTCTCCTTCTCCCCCCCCCTGACCACCGATCAAGGGTACAGATAGAGGCATTTTATATTTGAACCTTGTGTGCCCTGTTATAGCAAGGTTTATGACAGACTGACATTAAAATACGTTCTGAAAACAGCAGGTTTGTAGCATATGGTGCACTCGCTCATGATCATAGTACTTTCTAATGGTCCCTCATATTTCACACTGGCCGTTGTTGCCCGTAGTTGCAAAGCAGCCAGTACTTAGCACATACATAAGAGTGAGAAATTATAAGCCAAAAGAAGGTGGAGTTATGGAGGAAGGAAGAGCATTTTGATTCCTATTTGGCTGCCTGGCTCCTGTGGTAAGCCTCGTCCCATCTGGGTGTGAATTATTACCTGTCAAACGTGGACCCATCATTACCAGAGTGGCACAGGGCCAACTGAGCCAGTGCAGTTGCAAAATGAGACAGCCTTGGCCTTCAAGCATGGCATCCTTGCTGTAATCGGGAAGAACATATTCACTTGCTGCTACAGCCATTACAAGCAGCACAGGAATCCACCATGCCTAGTAGCTAGTGAATGTATTTCATACACGTTGTAGGTTACACACGTACATTTACTAAACCTGAACTCTTTATTTAGTTTGGCATCGTTTGCATTTAATCAACTACAATTCTGATCCCGACTCAGACTTAGCGATTTCATTATCGGTTCCAGGTTCCGAATCCCTTCCTGTTGAAAAATGTACCAAATCCTTAGGCATAAAGAATATATATCTGAAAACTAACTTTAAAAGTAATCATTTTACATCAAGTCTTCTTTCTTACTATTTAAACCTAGGCAATTCAAGGCAAATTTGATTTATATAGCACCATTCATACACAGGGCAATTCAAAGTGTTTTACAGAAGAGAAAAAAAAATACAAATTAAAAACACAAGTTAAAAGTACAGTTAAAACGCAATCCAAAACATTAACCTTAAGAAACAGTGTAAAATCAGTAAAATAATAAAAAGCAAATAGTGCAGGTAAAAACACAAGGAACACCAAACATTTCTTTTACCTCTGGTTATAAGTAATCCTCTCTGCTGAAGTGACAAATGTGATCCAAAGGGAAAGTTTTTTTTTTTTTTTAATATTAATCGACTTATACTAGGTTCAAATGGGGGGGTGCTTAACATTAAAAATGATTACTTTCACAGATTCATCGGTACAGCAGTAGACAGAACCTATAATCAGTAGTAATTGAGAGAAGTTTGGTTTTCCTAGGTCATTAAGCCAGGTTAAGCATTGTTTACTTTAAGAGTTTTACTCCTTCAGCTAATGCAGCGTTTGGGCTAGGAGACCACAGTCGGTCAAACAAGGTACACTGCTGAAGCTCAGTGCTGGTGTATTAGATGTTAAACTCTTTTAACATCCCACACATATTGCATTTAACCTTTTTGTTTTTTCGCGTCCATCTTCCACTTATTCTTCAGATGAAGTGCCGGTCCTGTCAGACCAGTGTCTCGTTACAGGCAGATTAATGCACCAAATGTAGCAGTGTATTGGATACAAACTGCCGCTGGGTAGCACCGCTGCCTCACAGCTAGAAGGTGCTGGGTTTAATCCCAGCATGGAACGATCTGGGTCCTTTTTGTGTGGTGTTTGCATGTCCTCCTCGTGTCTGTGTGGTTTTACTCTGGGTACTCCGGCTTCCTCCCATAGTCCAAAGAAATGCTAGGTCAATTGATTAGGCTATATTGGCAGTGGCCTAAGTGTGTATATGTGACAGTTCTTGAGATGACCTTGTGTATAGATATGACCTTGGGTGTTTCACCAAGATAACGACTGATGCTAATGGCTACACTAAATAAACAAAAAATGTGTTCTTGAAATTTTGGACTACTGTTTAGTGTTTTTTGTTATTTGCATTTTGTTGATTCCAGTTCTTATCAATTCAAAAATGGTGATGAAATAATGGTGCCAAATAGTTTGTTGCAAAGCATTTTCATAGGCTAGCAGTACTGGACATGCTGGCGAGGTGCTAGCACTTTCTGTTTTTTGTATTTCGCTTTTTGTTTTCTCTTTTAAAAGGGAACTAAAGGTTCGAGCTGCCATTTTTCGCCAAGGCTATAGCATATGAAACACAACTTTGGGATGACGTATTAGACAACATACCAGTCCTAGCAGATAGGCACCTCTTGCAGCCAGGTATGTAAAGCATTACATTTATGTAATTTAGCAGTCACCCTTATCCGACTTAAAAAAATCCCCACAGTACCAAGCATAAATTGCATTAGAAGGAATCTTGTATTGGACTAGAGATGCTGTTTTATTTAACACATACCCAGTTCTTGGAATTTTTGACCAGCTTTTGATACCCAATCCTAGCACTAATGAGGTTGCCATGCTTTGCTGGTTTTTGTGGAATGGGAGGATTTGTTTATCTTTGGAGATAAATTTTATTAAAGACACTGAAACAACAGCTGAGCCAAATCATGCTCATGACAGTCGCTGAGACTGAGTTGCCACTTCATGTTTAGGAAATGTGCCTGACAGACTGTAACTTGGGCTTCTGTACTAGCACGTTAAGTCTTAGGAAGCTGTCGGTTCGGATGAGGAGTGTAGAAATGCATGATGATAAACATGAGACAAGGGTTCAATGAATGTGAGTGCATACTGGACAAGTTACAGACCTCAGTCTTCATTTCCATGCTACTCTTGGACAGACTGGCTGGCCTCCAGTAGCTTCTAAGCCATTTTTCAGAAACGTTAACCCATTGTCAAATGTGACTTGTGGTCATTCTTGACAGTGCACATTGGCCGCAAATGTGGAGAAACAATGAACCAAAGTCTGCCGAATGGCGTAATGAATGGAGCCTCGCCTGATAATACATAGTATTGAGGAAATTACAAAAATATTAACCCAAAATGAGAGAGAAATGGGTTCAGCTTAACACAATGCTTCCAGTTGTTGCACAGTTTCCTAAATCTTCCTTTTTGTATTGTCTTTTCGATGTGAACTTGCAATGGCATAAGAAAGCAGTTTAAAATGCATGTCAAAAGGCAGCTACTGTCTGCCAAACAAGGGCCATTATTTTTGAATTTTATTAAGTATTTTTAGGCTGCTTTCCAAGGTTAAAACTGTAAATAGTGTTACAGTCCATGGGGACATGCGCATGCACAACAGGGTGATCAAGCTTCTTGCCTGCCTGCCATCTTTAAGAATGACTGGATAACTGGCTTGTGAGAAATAAATCGCATTGGTCTGGAACCAGCAAGAGGGCTAAGTAACGGCACCTCGGCTTTTTCTCTTCACACCAGATTACGGAGTGATGACTAACTTCGTTTCATTGCACTTTGACATTCAGCTGCATCCCCAGCGCTCCGCTTCTACCACACAAGAAGCCTTTTGTACCTCTCACATTGGTATGCTAGCATTACGGGCCAAATCTGCCAGCTATGGATGATCCAGAATCCAGAATGAGCTCAAGCCACTTCTATTGCTCACTGATTATCTTTTTAATTACTCCCATGTCTGGTTATGAAATGGAACCCACAGGAACACTTCTGCGTTCTTATTTGCAGCGAAATCATAGATACGGTTTATTGATTCCTGTTCTCCGCAGAGGTTTACCCCGCGCTCGGGTTTTTGCTCTAAATGATCTCTTAATCACTTTATAATGGAACAACTCCTCCCACCCCCACATTGATTAGTGACTTGCTTGGAGTTGTTGGAAAGCTTCAACTTTTTAATCTGCTTTGAACTCTCCAGGCCCCTTTACTGAGTGTTTACTGCAGACTCTGACTGGCTTAATGTTATCTACTCGTACCTTTATGCCATGAAAGCAAAGCTGTGGTAAGCATGCAGTAGCTTTGTGGTCTGGATTTGGCCTGCTTTTCACTATAACGTTCTGGATTATGAATTGTGCCTTTTTTCCATACTGTGTCTTTGTGTGTAGTTTTATGTTTGTATTCTAGTTGCTTTTGGGAAGTTGTTTCTGTTCATAATTCTTTATGGGCGCTGTCCTTCAGCACAGGAAAGCAGTGTAAATCTGTGTTTACACGCACTTCATCGAATCCTAGTCTGATTTCTGCAATTTTTTGAAGTTGCATTATTTAAGTGGTCATGTAAAGGACATACTCTTATTTAGCAGCTTGGGTTAAGGAATCAGATTAAGAAATCTGAGAAGTACAACTGGGCTTTAGCCTAGTTATCAGATTTCTCAGCACATGTAAACCCTTATCAGTCTGCGCATGCACGTACACTTAACCACAGAGTACAGCGCTGTCACAGACGCAGCTAGTTGCTAGGTCTGCTTATTTAAATTGACTTTGGTAAATTACAAGCAGCACCTGTGAAATGTCTACCAAACACTTTCTGTGATTAATAGTAATAATACATATGAAAAGAATGAGTTTAATACAAAATTTACATCTCATAATGTGAGATTATATGCTGGTTGCAAATCAGACATCAGTTTATTGCCTGAATCATGTAAACCCAATAACCCATATTATTTGCAAACACGGATTATTAAGTGCATATATATATATATATATATATATATATATGCACCCATTGTCTGTATGTGCTTCATAAACAAAAACTAAGTATTCAGAAATCAGAAAAAAATCAACCACAAAGCCAAAAAAGTATCCACTCACTCAAGTTAGAGGTGCCAGTGCACCCAAGTTGTGTTTTTAGAAGGGGAGAAAAGAGAGCACCTGGAGGTAACCAATGCAGAAACAAGGAGAACATACAAACGCCACACAAAAGTGGCTGGGGCCCACTTTAAAGCTGTGACGGGTGACAACACTAGGCACTGCACCAACAAAAATTAAGTTAGCATTCTGAATAAATGCACCTGACCAACGTTAAATGCGAGTGACCATCCTGCACCTGCACCAGGAGACCGTTACCCCACCAGACTCGCAGTCTACATCGGAAGATACTCGAAAGACTGCAATCCGCAAACTATTGAAAATCAGTTGCCATTAAAGACAGCTCGACAACTAACTTATTTCAAAATCTGTGAACAAATCATTGTGTACCTTTCTACGAGAGGCCTGAAACTGCCATGGTACCGGCACAAAAACACCATCAGCAATCATTCTGCTATAAAAGGGCCTTGCAACAAAAAAGCAACAGATGGCAAAACATGACATCTCCAATTCTATTGCAATAAACACGGTGCCGTTGGGAGAGTTGGGTTCAGGTAGGCCACCTAAAATAGACCTAAGATATACACACTAATTATCGTTATCCACAAAAATCCAAGAACATTTTGAGATATCAAAATCACTATATCGCTCAACCCTACCATTATTCCATTAACACTTTTCCAGATGCCTTGCAGGGAACTGGCCAGCTTGCTGTGCGAATGTCTGTATTAGACCAACTTCAGTATCAGTACCCAGTTTCAATTATACATACTTTATTGAAAAGTGAGGGGGGAAAAAAAGATAATATTAATTTCAAAATGACATTTTTGCAGATCCCTTGCCCTGGCATTTTAAATGTCTCTGCAGGACTCTTTGCCAAGTGAGTACGCCTGCCTAACTGCATGTTTTTAAAATGGACATTTTATATGTGAAATGGAGCAGGAAATTAAAAGCCTGAAGATAAAGCAAGGTTTTTTTTTTTTTCTTTTTGCAGTTAAAGCCACAGCTCCATCCAGCAGAGCTGCATCATCAGAGCCCATTCAGTGAGGACAGCAGGGTTTCATCAAGCCCACTGAAGGGCTTTGATGTGTGTATCGAGATTTTCACTTCGGTTTTATTTTTAAGAGCCAGCCCTTCATGGAGGTGTGCTAGCAGTTCCCTGAGAATCTAGTGTGACCATATGCACATTATGTAAATCCCTGCAATTTCCCAGACCTCCTAAAATAGAAGTCTCATTTGACCTTCAGGGAGAGAAACTTGGCGAGAGCCAGCGCATGTATGCGGTCTCAGAGGAGCAGAGAGGCAGCGATCTCCCATATCTCAGGCGGGATTTTTAGGGTGAAGGGTCTATAGGGCGTCCATCTGAACGCCGCTTATAGGGGGGTTCGAATTTGGTCACTCAAGATTAGAAGCAGAAAACAAACTCTCTGGCCGTTTCTGCGAACTCTGCAAACTTACTTGAACAAGCCCTATATTTAGCTTTGGCTGTGAGGGAAATGGTTGACTTTCGTTGGTGGATTTGGTGTCATATCTCCCCTCGGAATGAGGCCAAACACCACTAGGGCCCCTCAGTTGCCCCCCTTTTGCAAGCCCCCCCCTCATTCCTCAAGTGTTTCTCCCTGTTAACCATATGATGACTCAGTTCAGTGTAAGCGCTCGCGTGTGAATATATGCGTGCACATGTGGGTGGTTGTGCAGCTAAATGTTTTTCATGCCTTTAGTCTGGTTCTGTTTAAAGAATTCGCTGTACCTAGTTGCACGCACACACGGCGTACAAAAAGCAGCTCGCCTTAAACCGAAATCACAAATTTGGACTTCCTCTAAACGTTTGCCCTACCTACAAACACAAATCTAACTATAACTTCTCGCTTTCTTCATTTCCTCATTCTTGCCATCTCTATCTATATGTACAAGTAACAGTACGCTCGATGGAACAATCAAGGCAACCAACTAGACTACATCAGCGGATACATTTACTGCACAAAACTTCTTGACTTCCACACAAGTTTAAATGGTGAGTCGAGCAAATATCTGTCCTCTGGTAATAATGCTGCTTCTTTGGCCGTAGTGACCCAAAGAGGTGTTAATAATTAATGATAAATTATTGACTAAACCCTTAAATTGAATGCTTAATTAGACTGCCTAAATCAAATCATTGTGTGAATAAAAAAAATAAAAAAACTCAGTGCCCTTTTTTTTTCCCCTCAAATCAGATGTGCCCAATATTTGTGTTTGCATTTTTTTTGTAAACACTAAATGGCTGTCTTTATAACTTGGAAACAAACTGTCCAAAAGACAGTCTTGTCTTGTTCTTCTGCAAAATGAAATTGCATCAGGTGGCGAGGTTCCAAAAAAAATCGTCACATCTGGTGTGTATAGTTTCAAGGCTAAAAAATTGCATCTGAATGTTTTGCAATTTTGAGATGCTTTTTGCGTCATGTTCAGTAACAGCCTTTACTCTGGAACATATCTAGACTTCTTGTTGTACAAGAGAACAGCTGTGCACCTCGGTAGTAGGGACACAACTGTGCATAAAAACCCACTAAATAGATTGAATGATCTAACACTAAAGTTGGCTTTACTCCGCCACGGATAAGAACTAAAGAACAAATTAACACTAAAGATTTTTTATTAATGTCATTTACTAAACCTATAGCTATGAGCTATCATTACAATTTTAGCATGGCTGACTTTCTTGAATAATTCAGTACTTCATAAGTGAAAAACTGCCTCCGACTTAGGGTTAGTCGCTCGCGCTTTTGGCAAGAGTCTGATGATGCTCCTGATATGACTGTAAAGCCAAAATGAAGAAAATGCAAACTGTAGCCATGTCTTAACATTTGAATGTTTTATCTAATAAATACTGAGTTGTCAGGATCTGAAAAAAGAAGCCACTTTTCACATTGTTCCCCTTCCAAAAAGTGGCTTCTCTTTCAGTTTTTTAGTGTTGCTTACAAATTTCTTATTATTTCTATTTTAATTTCTATTCTTTTGTATTCAAATAAAAAGACAGATATTTTTATGGTCATTAATACCATTGCTATGTATTTAATCTAATAGTTGCGTTTTGTACTTTACAGTATAGACAGAGCCAGATCTAACAGCTGTTCCATCTCCTCTGTGATTCATTTGGAATATATGCACTTGCTTAGGTTAGCGTGAGCCCGGAAATGCCGAATTTTTACAGAAAAAGAGTGAGGAGGGTGAATTGCTTATAGAACTGTTGAGTACCTACTATCTTACTAGGCATTGAAACGTCTAAGTCTGGATTTACGTCGGCTGGAATTTCCATTTGTGCTCATTGATTGCGTTATTGTACAAAAAGGGTCGAATTAATGCCTCTCTTTTGTGGGGGAAATATTTTATGGTCTCAGTATTGACAAGGCTTAGCCAGATATATCTTTCGATTGTATTCTTTTTGTGCTTTACTGCCGAGCACTATGTGTTTTTCAATACGGTTCTTAACAATTAAGCAAAAAGCCTGCTTTCAATAAAGCTTTTGTGCTCTCTGGGCATTTGTCCTATTTTCAATTTCGACGAGTTATGTTTTTTCTACCTCCTTCAAATTAGCACGATAACACTCTGAGTGAAGAGCTAATCACATCGCTCTCTCTCCGTCTCTTCCTTGCATTTGTAGTACTGAACGCTTCATTGGTTAAGCTAACACTCTGATCACCTCCATAAAGCTCATGCACTGTAGACTGGCAGCAAATGGAAATGGAACACAAAGGCAAATTGTATGTCTTTTTCTGCAGAGCACTTGATATTATGGTCAGTTAACAGCCTTGTTCATGAGCTATTATTCTGTGTTAATCACATCCTACTGGTCCCACACTACCTCTGGCAAAAATGATGTAATCACCACACTTGGAGGATATTCAGTCAGCTTTTGTACTTCATGGTTTTCTGAATATTGGCTCCAGGAAACGTACCTCGAAAAATCCACTTGTTTTAATGAATGGCATATTTTTCAACGTGAAGTAGAGACAACCGTCATCAAAAACAGTAATAATCAAATTATAACAATTAGTACTAGTTGTTGCTCTTTTTTGGGATTTTGATCTGAACAGCTCGAAGTGAGTGGTAAGTGGTGCTGGATGAAGAGCTCAGAGAGCAAACAGAATATGTGGCTAGGTATGCTTTAAAAAGCTTTTAGCTGCTAGCAGCAGACATTTAAAATATGATATAATATGGATTAAGGCATAAACATTAATTGCCAATAAATAGATGGGGAACAAGGATTGTGGAAAACACACAAACAAACAAAACAAACATGCCAAGTGACTGATGTGTGACAAAGCAAATATACCTTTAACAAGGAGTCGACCACAATCCCAAAAAATGTTTAATGAAATTTTGTTCGAATGACACCAGAGAAATATTTTAGCATCATTGGAAAAATTATTTATTAGTAAATATCAGTGTTTTCTTCTGTTTAGGTGTTATTATTTGTCTTTATCTTACACAAATTCTATTATGTTCTCATCTCTTTCTCGTATTTCTTTCTCTCGCTCTCTTTCTCTCTCATCCGAGTTCTGCGGTTCGGTTTTCTTTCTACAGTCAGACATGAATTAGATTAATTGATTACACTAAATTAGTTTGGTGTGAATGTGCATGGTTAGTTTTTACTGGTTTTGACCTTGTGCCCATCTCCTGATTCCACCCATTTGATTTTAATTTGTTGTGTTGTTTTTATTGGGACTGTGGTAGCCTGTAGGTCAAGGTACTGGCCTCTGGATCAGAAGGTCCAGGGTTCAAATCCCACCTCTGCCAAGCTTCCACAGTTGGGCACTTGAGCAAGGTCCTTAACCTACAATTGCTTGGATTGTAAGATTGCATAAGTTGTAAGTCGCTGTGGATAAGAGCGTCTGCTAAATGCCGTAAATGTAAATTTGTAAGCATATTGCTTTCTTTTCTCCATATTTTGTTTATACTTGCATCAAATGTTGTACACCAGACTGGGAACAACTAACACATTTTGCTACACGATGTGTTGGATTTCCTACTTGAAGGAGATGCATATTTTTCTTTCTATTGTTTCAGTTGGTAACTGTCTGGTTTAGACATGTGCGCTCATTTGTTTCAGAAATTCAAATTACAAGATGATACCAATATTGTTCTTTCCAAACATACAGTGATTCCAGATTTTTTTTTCTCTACTTGAAGGGGTTTAAAGCGTAGCAGTCATCACAATTATTTAATTGAATTTGTTTGAGGCTAACTTCACAAAGCTAGAACGTTCAGAAATTGTTTGGTGTCGTATCTGTGATTTGTTTAATTGTCTAAGGACAGAATCTGGGTCAATGTCCTTCAAGTGTGGTGAATCCATCATTTTTGTCAGGGGTAGTAGGGACCGTTCTGGCATTGCACAATACATCATTGTCTAGACTAGATGGAGAATGCTATTTAGAAAGGTGTGTGGGCCAGTACGCATCCAAAAGATTTCTCACTATTAAAGATCGAAACTCTAGCGCACTTTGGAATTGAAGTCATTTACACATTGAATTCATTCATTGGAAGAGAAAAAGGTAAAAGCCAATGTTTTTATGTCCAGGTGCAAATTCGAACTGGACCACCCAGCTATTTCTTGTTTTTCTTTTCTTAATTGAGCAGTCTGGCTTAAGACGTCTCTCCTACTCCTTTGTCAACCTGAGGCTCACAAGACTGAAGGGGCTGACCCAAATCCAAGTCTTCCTCTCAACACAATCCCACCGGTTCGCAGGGTCAGGAGTTAAGCAGGGGCAGCGGCAGGGGTATGAATAGTAAAGAGATTGATTTCTATCAGGGGGGAGATGCTCAGAGATTGGACTTGGCTGGGGTCAGATCATTTGCTCTTTGCAACTGCAAGGGGAGAGAGGAATGTGCTGGTGATTGGTGTAGAAAGCAGTGCATTTACATGTCTCTTGTTCTGTTTCTCGAACCCTGGCTACTTTATAGAGCAGCCCAAAGCAGGACATTAGGCTGCAGCTCGTCTTTCAACAGGCGGTGTAAGGGGTTGGAGGCCCTGCGGGAAGTCTTAATCTCTCCCTCTGGTGCTAATGGTGTGATAAGGGTGTGTAATATGTCTATATGTGTGATGTCTCTATGACTGACTTCTATCGATTCGTCACTTATTTACCAAAAAATGACTACAATAAACAGTCAAAAATGCACCTTAAAGGTTCATGTATTTACTGTACTATATGTCCAACATATAGCAGACACACTTATCCAGAGCGACTTACAGAAGTGCTTTTCTATTCTTCTTAGTAGACCACAATCCCACCTGCTATGATCTCATGTGGTTAAATCAACAAAAATCTGGCTTTTTAAAAAAATTAAATGGAAATATTTTTTATGCCGTTGCACTTTGGCTTGTGCTGCATGAAGAGGTAAGCCTTTTGTCATTGCATGAAGATAGCAAGAGATTCAGACATACAGTCCAAGTTCATTCCACCATCTAAGTGCCAGGACCAAGAAGAATATTGTTTTCAAGATAAATGTTTTTCTTTTATTTTTCATTCAGGCTCGAGCCAAGCTCGTGTCTTCTGAGTTTTGAATCTGATGTGGGCAGCTACGGGGAGCCAGTGAAGGGAACGTTGCAGTGTGTGTGTGTGTGGGGGGGGATTCTAGGGGGTAAGTTGATTGCCTGACGAGCTGCTGCATTCTGAATAATTTGCAGAGGTCTAATTGTACACAAAAGAAGACCAGTCAGAAGTTCAATGCAGCAATCTTTTGGAATATTGGTACAAAAAGAGACTGGACAAGCACCTGGGTGGCTTCCGAGTAAAGGAAGGGTCGAATTCTCATGATGTTTGGATAGGAGAAACCTGCATGACTGGGTCAGTTTGGTAATGTAAGCAGATAAACCCACCACCAGCTTTACATTCTATGTTGTGAGATCTGATTGTCACTTGTGTGGAATACAGGTGCTGCTTTAATAACTACATCCGAAATTGGTTACTGTTAAACACAGTTCAACTGCTAACTTATTTCACCATCTGTGAACTAACCCCCTTGTAGAATGTGAAGAATGTGACGAACTAATATCAGGAGTCAGCTGTCAACTACAGCCTTAAACCAGAACAAAAACATACCGGGCAAACCTTAGTAGACTCATTCTGCAAAAAATGCTTCACGACAAGAAAAGCAACAGATTGAAGAGACGACAAATGCAGTCACCCAGGACATTGCACAAGACATGGTGCCAATTCAGGTGGTCAAGTTTTGTTCAACTTTTGAATACTTTAGACTCAAGATTAACATTGCCAAGTTATTGTCCACTTACAATTATTGATTAAATCC
Organism: Parotocinclus spilosoma; assembly: GCA_033117975.1. Lineage (NCBI taxonomy): Eukaryota > Metazoa > Chordata > Actinopteri > Siluriformes > Loricariidae > Parotocinclus > Parotocinclus spilosoma. The sequence goes on from JAVSBV010000001.1 coordinate 3,178,885, forward strand.
CAGAAAATACTGAAATAGCATTTTGTTCTTAATAACACATCCCTGTGGAATGGCCTGGTATGGTCTGCAGGATCTTTTAAAATTTGGGTAAAATTTGCTCAGTTTCTGATGATTGTATTCGTTAGTGTCACTGATGGTTATCCGTCATGGTAAAGATTCAAATTCCTGTTTAGTTTGTTATCATGTTAGCCAAGCAAATTGATGTTATGACTGTCACACCAGATGGAAAAAATGAAACAAAATGGAACAACACTTCAATGTCAGCTATATTCTTCCAGTAACAGATCTCCGTTAATCCTTGGTGTGTGTGTGTGTGTGTGTGTGTGTGTGTGTGTGTATGTGTGTGTGTGTGTGTGTGTGTGTGTGTGTGTGTGTGT
>JAVSBV010000001.1:3235000-3265596 GCA_033117975.1 Parotocinclus spilosoma
GTGTGTGTGTGTGTGTGTGTGTGTGTGTGTGTGTGTGTGTGTGTGTGTGTGAGAGAGAGAGAGAAAGAGAGAGAAAGAGAGAGAGAGAGAGAGAAAGAGAGAGAGAGAGTGCTGTTGCTGTTGCTGTCATTCTCATGCTGGAAAACTGTGGGACAAAACCCATCCTCACACATCTCCCAATACTGGATATGATTTAATCAGGATGCATTTTTGCAGCATTGTGATGGTGAGTGTCATCTTATTTTCTCTGTTTTTCATTTCACAGCCAAATGTAGATGTAATAAAATAACTATTGATATGTATATGTTGTTAGAAAAATACACATGAAATGTGTTTATTAAGTGTTAATAGTTATTCATTACTTTGGGTGAATGGGAAATATTGATATTAGAGGTAAAGCATTGTGCCACTTAATAGTCCCTAAATATTTCTCTTTACTTTGCAAAACTCTTTATCGGTTCTTCTGTGTAAATCTGGTGTTTGATTCGTGACATGTGACTAGCACATTAGAGTACTTTATAGAGTACTCTTCAGTGTAATACATAGTACCATAGAATGCTCAGAACCCTCTTGTGATTACAGAAGCACTGTTATTAAATTTACCAATATAAAATAAGAACTGTTTGTGGATCCAAAACGTTGTGTTGCAATAAGTCCTGATGCACTAGATCTGTTAACTTCTCTGTGATTCCCTGTGGTAAAACAGTTGGTTACTAAAATCCATAGCTTAATGAATTATGTATGCTTTTAGGCTGACACACTGGCAGCGCCGCCATCATCACAATATTTATGCCAGTGCTTGTGAGTGTTTTCATCCGTGTCCAGTGGAAAATGCATTACTTCAGTTTACACTGTACCACTTCATTGATCATGTCTTATTACAGTTAATGACAGCAAGTTATTACACAAATAAGCCATCGTTGACTCTTTGTAGCATTTCGAGATAAAGAGCATAGAGATAAAGAGTATATTGCAGGGTAGAATGAAGTGTAATGCAATAAAACTGTCAAAATAGTAGCATCCCAATTTGGTTGGACTGCACAGCAGTTGTCACTCAAGCCAAAATGAATAGAGAACAGTTAACATAAAGAGCTTTTTGTACGTTTTTCATGGACACTCTAGGCTACAGTCTAGAGGTTAAAGTCCATATCAGTCAATACTATAATAAGTAGATTTTGGTACGCTTATTTTTAGATCTTGATAACTATTTTATCACGTCCACACTTCACCAGACGTGTGACTAGCTCCTGTCGGTCTGCTGGTTTGTATCACTGATGCGACCCACATTTCAGTATACTATTATATTTAGAAAGTACTCACAGGCACTATAAATATTGAAACCATGTATCTCATAAATATACTGCTCAGAAAAATCTTGGATATCTTATTGTGAGATGTTTAATTGTGACATATTACCACATTTTGTGAGCAGTATATTTTATGCAAACTGAAAATTAATTCAGAGGTGTTGTTGCTGAGTTCGGAAAAAGGTTTAAAGCAAATGGAGAAACAAATGAATGTAGCGTTATTATTGTACAAAATGTATGTACAAAATGTATGTTATATGTACAAAAAAGGGGTGATGGTTCTGTACTGTTAGCTAGTGTTCAAAAATTAAGATAGAACCAATAATATTGCTGGCCTGAGGTTTTATTCGGGCACAGCTAGAAACGAAAAAACAAAAACAAAACAAAGGTAGACTGACAGAAAGAGAAAGGCTGTGTTAACTTATTGATACGTGAGAACACTGTGGTAGCTGAGGTCTGTGGCGCGCACACAGGGATGATTGTATTGACTTGCATGGCAGAATCTGGGTTGCTCAAAACGTGCGGTATATTGCAGCATATGTTGGACCTACTCTCTTACTCCTGTGCTGTCTTAAACTTGTTGTAGCCAATTTCCTATTTAAGGAAGATGGCTAGCTTTTTGAGTCTTGGGCCTCCCAAGGTCAAGTCAAGTCAAATTTATGTATATAGCGCTTTTTACAATGGTGCACTGTCTCAAAGTGGCTTCGCAATCTTATATTATCTTAAAAGACCAATCCCAAATTGAACAAGGTGACAGTGGCAAGGAAAAACTCCCTGAAAGAAGAAGGAAGAAACCTTGGGAGGACCAAAACTCAAAATGGGACCCATCCTCCATGGGTGGCCTAGATGTTAATTAAGTAAATACTTAAAAGTATATTAAAGTAACAGTAACAATAAGTAAATAATACAATACAATTTGGTTTCTTCCTTCTTTATTCAGGGAGTTTTTTTCCTCACCACTTTCGCCCTAGGCTTGCTCAATTTGGGCTTGGCCTTTTAAAATAATATAAGATTGTGAAGCTGCTTTGAGACAGTGCGCCATTGTAAAAAGTTCCATATACATAAATTTGACTTGACTTGACTTGAAATTGGGAGGACCAAGACTAAAATAGGAAATAGGAAATAGAAAATCTTCCTTAAATAGGAAATTGGCTACAACGAGCTTACGCTGCTGTGAGACAATGCACCATTGTAAAAAGTGCTATATAAATAAATCTGACTTTGACTTTGTAATCTAGTGACAACTTTCACGCCCTTACGATATATCGTCTTTACACAGAATTATACTGTGTACTGTGCAAAAGTCTTAAGCCACCATTAGATTAGACATGCCATTGCTTTAGCGATGAAAATAGTGAAAGATACAAATAAATTTGTATGCAGTATTAACAATATGTCAAAAATCAGATCAAACAGCTTCTATACACTACAGTGGCACCTATTTAGTGTGGGACCTCCCCTTACACTTGAGCAACAGCAGAACCTAAAAGCTTCATCAAGATTCCAAACTGACCTTTCTTTAATCCCGAAGAAGCTTGATCAGGAATGGTCTTTTTGGACGGGTAGCAGTCAAGGAACCACTTTTTCAGGATGGTCACACTGAATACAGGTAGTGACTTTTACCTGCAGAAACCATTAAAACATGTTTTAAATAATTATTATTTTGTGTGCACATAAACAGAGAAATTGTTATATCTTGTTATTATACCATTGCCAAAATATCAAGTCTATTGCTGGCCTGAGATGTTTTGTTTGTTATTTAAAGCTCGGTGGCCATATTGTTTCGTTTTATGTATATATTTTAAGCTGAGACACTTTGTGGTGGTTCAGTAGTTAAGGTACTGGATTATGGACCTGAAGCACCGGCACTGCCAGGCTGTGTTGTCGTGCCCTCAAACATGACCCTTAACCCACTGTTACTTTGATTCTACATTGTAAAATTATTTAAAAATTTAAATTATTAGTCTTATATGTTAAAGGTGCTAAATTAGAGAATTAAAGAAAACTCATTGACCAAAAAAAATAAATAAATAATGCAACCAGATTGTCTGATTGCTGCAAAACTCAGCATTTGGTTATGTCTTGGGCAGATTTATAAATGATTAAAGGCGTGGTCTTGGTCTGAATAGTCACTGGGTTTTGCCATATAGGGTAATGGACCTCTTGGTGAGATATCTTTGACTGCTCTGTGACACATTTGCCCACAGATGTTGTAGCTGCACCTGTAGATTTTCCACGCTAGTCGGTTGCCAACACTGGCATTCCAGCTGGTCCCATAAATGCTCAATCGGCAACCGGCCAGGCCAAGGAAGTGTTCCAATCTGCCACAGACATTCACCTGTGGGTGAGTATTATCCTGCTGAATAATGCCAGTTGGAACACCTGTGGCCAGCATGTGGCCGCAGGATGTCGTGCAAATGTCACTGAGTTGTTAGTGCCCCTTTTCACTGCTAGGGTTGACTGCTGTATGCAGTGGCTCCGCAGATCATACCAGAAATGGGGAAGTGTGTCACTCCACACCAAAACAGGAATAAAAAAAAAACTCACCACGAGCCCTCTGTATTCAAACCTGGACCGTCATTAGTTCCCAAACAAAATTAATCACTAAAGATGATATGATTCCATGCTATAGTAGTCAGGGTTTCCTGTTCATGAGATAACCACAACGTAGTGGGCACGTGATGGGCACAGTGACAACAAATTTCCTTCTGTTACACACCAGGAAATGGTCGAGCAAAAATAGGAGTGTGCAGTGAAGGTTCCACCTGTGTCCACCTGGTGGACAATGAAACTGTGAGAGATGGTCATGCTTTCCATTGGATCAGAAAATTCTCTCTACTGGTGGTCTTTCTGGACCATCTGTGTGTGTGCCCCAAGAGAGCCACTGCTCTCAACACATCGCAACAGCTGGGTCTGAACAGCCTATGTTTTGGGCAATTCTTAAAATAATATCTGAAAGCAATTTAAGCAAATATTTTTGTTATTGTAATGAATACAAATTAAGATATCTGCAATTTGAAACCCACATTGAAGAATCACCCAGATATGCCAGTATCACTGCCATGCTAAGTGTTCCACGTCCAATTTAGCGTAAGATATGTGATAGTCTATCGGAGGTCCTTTACACAAACACATGAGGCGTTTTCATATTTTTAAAAATCTGTATATCATAATGCACAAGCAAGAGGAAGCTGATTAATTTTAGCATTTGGAGCGATTGCTTGGCTGGATCAGATTTGCTAATCATGTTAAAACCTAATGAAACAGCTTGTGGGCTTTTGTGCTTCTAGGTTTTCAATTCTCATTACTTTTTCCATGTTTTTGAGCTGAAGAGGTGGAACAGAGAATGAGAAAGATCATGTGAATGAGGATTTTGTCTGGCTTAAATGAATGACATTGAAATCATATTCAGAGTTAATCTACACACATAACAGCTGCAATGACCAAATAATACAAACATATTGAAAGTGTAAAAAAAAAAACCACTGCAGAAGAATTGTATTATGACATTTGTTGACAAAATCGTATCACAGTAAAGCAATTCTTGACAACAATGTTATGAACAATCAGATCATCTCAAACGATTGACAACCCTGGCAAAAATCTGTAAAAAATTATCCAAAAGTATTTATCATTAATTCACTTAATCTCATATCAATAATAAAAAAAAGTAATTAATCAATTAATTCAGTTTCTTATCCCCTTATTTCTAAACAGAGTCGCAGCACAGGGTGGTACAAGACAGGAACAACAACACTAGACAGGGTGTCAACTTGGGCCAGACTTGGGCCACTTTAGCACAATTAATTAACCTAAAACACGTCTTTGGAGTGTGTGGGAGGAACTGGAGTACATAGAGTAAACCCACACAGACATGGGGAACCCAGCGAGCCACAGTGCCATCCAGAGAAATGTATTTTTTAAATAAGGAAATTAATTATTCCTTTTCAGACCCAGGAGAACATCCACACAGGCCGTGGTCGGACCAGGACTGGAACCTGAGTCTCTGGAGCTGTGAGGTGGCAGCTGTATCCATTGGCACCCCCACTATTTGCTGCCAGAATTTTTAAAAATGTCAATTACTGACACTCAATCTCTTAAACAAAATGTATTTTATTTTTTAGGTTCAATTGAGTGTTTTGGAACTCTTGGTTCTGGAATCATCCGTGAGTTCACATTTCACTGATGTAAATACGAGGTCACCCAAAGGTTCAATATTAAAGAATGTACAAATGAAATAAAATACAAAAAGACCTACGAAGCCTGGCAAGAGCTATAAAATAGCTATATGCCTAACAACAACCGTTTAGACTGTTAGGGCAATAACAAAATGTTTAAAACAGCTTGAGCTGTAATGAACCTGCCTGCAGGCAGTTTGGTCCCCTGCTCAGTAAGGAGGTTTTATAACAAGGACAAAATATCATTTACAGTCACTGTTCACTTTATTAGGTACACCTACATGTTTCTATACTCAATGTCCTTTTGAGCAGTTACACTTACCATATACAGTACTGTGCAACAGTTTTAGGCGACCTTTAGATTTGTTTTGCTTTATCATAATATACTGACATAAATAACATTTCTGAGGACTGGATCCAAAAAATTTGAAACTTGGATTCGTCGCTTTACAATACTCTATTCCGATGATCTTCTTTTAAATGTTTGTGAGCTTTTGCAGATTTTAGGCTTTTTACCCTGTTCTACTTGGTTTCTTGGCTGCTACACTTCCAAAAAGAATCACCTGATCAAATTTCTATGGACGATAAAAGGGTCAGTTTGGCTGTAGTAGCCTAGCGGTTAAGGTACTGGACTCTGAACCTGATGGTTGTGGGTTCAAATCCCACCTCTGCCAAGCTGCCACAGTTTGGTCCTTGAGCAAGACCCTTAACCCGCCATTGCTTAAATTGTAAGACTGTATGAGTTGTAAGTCACTCTGGATAAGGGCGTCTGCTAAATGCTATAAATGAAAAATGCAAATGCCTCCTGATACTACCCCCAGAACTCCCAGGTACTGCTATCACTCAAGTTTAAAGAGAAAGTCACACTAAATACTTGCCACTATAACCTATAAAATGTGTTTTTTTATTACTGCATTTGAACAAAGAGGCAAATAAATAATGATAAATGGTCACTATACCATTGTTTTAGCAATTCCCTTTCCAATCAAATGGGGACCTAAGACTTTTGCACAGTACTGTAACTGCGCTTTGTAGTTCTATAATTACCAACTTTAGTCGTTTGTTTCTCTACATACTTTTAGTCCCAATTACTTTGCTCTCTAATGATCAAGACCCCTACAGGACCATCATACACCAGGCACTCATCATTCTCAGCACTGCAGTGACACTGATATGATGCTGGTGTGTTACTGTGTGTTGTGCTGGTGAGCATGGATCAGACATAGCAGTGTTGCTGCAGTTTTTAACCACTGTGTTCACTTTATTAGACACATCTACCATATTGCTCTACCTTGTAGATGTAAAGTCAGAGACAGTAGCTCATTTGTTGTTCCACAGTTAGTGTTAGTCATCCTCTAATCCTTCATCAGTGCTTACAGGATGCTGGTGGCTGGCCCTTTTTGGTAGTTGTACTAGTTTCAGTTCAGCAGTGGCACTGAGGTTGTGTAAAACTCTAGCAGCACTGCTGTGTCTAATACGCTGTTACCAGCACAACACACAGTAATACACCACCATCACATCAGTGTCACTGCAGTGCTGAGAATAATCCACCCCCCCCCACCCCAACTATGTAGTATGTGTGGTTATGTGGGTGGTCCTGACCATTACAGTACAGAGTATAGGGGATTGGTAAGTAATTCAGATCAAATGGACAATGAAAATAATAGGTGTACCTAATAAGCTAATTGTGGCTTTAGTAAAAGTATAGTAAAAGTGTCAATAACATGATGGGATAGATTTGCTAATCAGGACGTACAGTATATTCACTGTCTTCTCAATAAAGCAGCATAAGCTTTCTAGGCACAGCAGCTGATCAAAGGAAGTATAACTATAAAGAACTCCCTTTATATCCATCCATTTATCCACAAGGTCTCGGGCCAGCCGGTGACCACCCGGCAACTCTGGGCGCAAGAGCAGGAACAACCCTAGACAGGGCACCAATCCATCGTAGAGCACACACACACAGTCACACTAAGGGCCATTTTAGAGACACCAATTAACCACGCATGTCTTTGGACTGACGGAGGAAATCGGAGTACCTGCAGGAAACCCATGTAGACACGGGGAGGACATGCAGACTCCACACAGAAAGGACCCAGGCCCAGACCCTGGGATGGAACCCGGGATCATCTTGCTGCGAGGCAGCGGTGCTACCCTTTATAGTTACCCTTTATATTTTGAGTTAATTTAACGATTTGATTAATTATTCAAATTGACTCATTATTTTAGTATACTGACTCTGCTTGACTTAACAATAGTCTCTCTGTATCACTGTGGCCCTGTGACTATTCTGACCTTATCAGGTTTTCACATACTCAAGGGTTTGATGACAGATCTGCATAAGCACCTTCACACCCCTTACCAAACATTAGGCCATGCCAGCCAACTACAGGGCAAGCAAGGAAAACAAGCTGAACACTTTCTCATGTTTTACATGAGACAACATGGCATGTTACATGTGACATGAGATCACATGATGTGCCTGGATGTGACTCCAGTTAATATTTGTTAATACAACTATTACTTCATTAAATTGTATTTTTGGGCCAGCATGTACGATCACCAAAGTTGCTGAATGGGAATACATCAATGGAGTGTGTGTGTGTGTGTGTGTGTGTGTGTGTGTGTGTGTGTGTGTGTGTGTGTGTTTGTGTGTTAGATCAATAGGTTTGGTAGACAGGAATAAACAGGACATGGACAGGAAACAAAGCCCTGGGATATGTGCACATAATGTGTGTAAAGGTCAGACTATAGGCTACAGGCTGTTAGTGACATGAAGTTCTGAATCTTCAGTTATTTGTTGCATTTTAAAGAAGCCTTGTATCCTGACGATTGGGAGACGGAAATTTAACTGTTAAACTTCTTCATTTTAGATAAGGCCAGACTTTTTTTATTGCTTGTTTCACGGATCCGCCAACGATCATATTTAAAGAATACAACATTTTTTTATTTTTTTTTTGGTATTTCTTGGATCCTCCACAGCACCAATGGTTAAAAAAAAAATATATATATATATATATATATTAGCTTTTTCTGCCCTCCGGGTGAAGAGCCAACGGTTTTCTTCTGTTCATTTAATTTTTTCCAGATTCACTTTAATTTAATTGTAGGTTAAATAAATTTCATTTTTTAATACAAATGTATTTTTATTACTTCCTCCTTCCTTGTATTGATTCCACATAGTCCTCGAGAAATTAAAAAGTGCTGAAAAATAAAGATTCTTAAGTAGGGACATCCGAGAAACAAGCAATTAAAAAAGTCTGGCCTAAAAAGATCAGTAATGAACAACAAATTAAAAATTGTTATAACAGAATGGAAATTGTATATTTAAAAAAAAAAAACATTCCTTACATTTACTTTGATTTTTATTTCACTGCGGAAGGTATGAACCCTAGATATTTCATATTTATTCTGGTAAGTATTATTTTATTGTATTGTAAACATCCAGTTAAGTCAGTAACACATTATTAATGATTCCCAACGGATAATGTCAACTGGTGATTGTAAGCATGATTTGGTACAAAAGCAGCATCTTTAAGAGAGTATTTGAGAAGCAAAGGTAAGCAAAGGATCCAGTTTGTCAACAAATGCATGGGGAAATTAATTCAATGTTTAAAAACACTGTTTCTCCCCCAAAAAATGGAAAGATTTTGCATACTTAAGTCCCAACTTTTTGTAATGTACATTGTTTTATATTGTGTTGAAAAATGCATGGACGTCCCTGGAAATGATGTCATCTTGCAGGCAGCTTATGTTGCTCTAAAGCAGTGTACTTTTCTGCATTAATGCTGCCATCACAGAACTGTACATTACCTTTGCTGAGCGCATTGACACACCCCCATATCATGACATACAGACCCTGGATTTTGGGCTTGTAGTTATAAATAGTCTGGATAGTCCTTTTCAGTTTTGTTTCAGAGCACACAGTGTCTTCTTAGTATTTTGAGTAATATTTAAGTGGCATTTAAGTGGCATTTGTGAATGTAACTCCATACCGTGTTGCTTGAATAACGATTTCAAAACTAATCTCTTGCCCATGTGGTTATATCAGCTATAGCTGAACGACCGTTCTTAATGAAGTGCTGTTTGAGGAATCGGAGATCATGGGAGATCAGCTTAGGATTGCGCCCTTGCCCTTTATGCACTAAAATTCCTCTAGATTCCTGAACTGTTTAATGATATTATACACTGTAGAGGGAGAAATATGCAAATCCCTCAAATCCTTATCTAGAGAACATTGTTTTTAACACCTTAATTGCGCCATCTTTTCTCATTTTAGCCGTTTGTGGACACTGCTTTTGATTATAATAACTATTTGAAATAAAACATTTTTTTACCTCATTACTAGACCTAAATTGCCCCCAGCTCATCTTTTTTGAATTGCATTGTTGCTGATGCACACGTTCCTTATTTTTCAGGTCTAGTGTGGTGCTAATGGAGGAAAAACTGCTGCTAAAGAGTCAGATACTTGTTTGATCAGCGATCCAATTTGCATTGGAGTCAGTATCATTATTAGGTACATATCATTATATCTAGCTGGGTAAAGTCTACTATATTGATACCAGCTAGGTAGTAAATGAAGCCATACCATACAAGTAGTAGTCCATAACCACTGAGTTACCCTGCCCCTCTGTCATCCTGAAAATTATTTTCAGTGGCATGATATCATTAATCTCACATGCCAGTGCAATCACCTGCTATATCTTTTCCATCCTCTTTGCCCAATTATCAATTTAATTGATATTAATTAAGTCAATTATGTTAATTTTGTTATTTCTGTAAACGAGCAAAACCTGGGGGCAAAAATCTATTGACTGGCTTAGGCACAGGGTATACGTGTCAACATGGGAGCATCAAAGATTTGAAGGTGATTCCCTATATAATGGCTTATTTAAGAAAATACTTGTTACCACATTACCTTAACTCCATTTACTGAGCTGATGCTTTTAAAGTACAAACATAACACATTTTGTTTGGTGTACAGAAATTAATGTGGATTTGAAGGTAACATTTTACACATGAATTACGTTTTATTCCTATGGTCTAGGAATCACTGTTCAAGTTTTAACTTCAAGTTGGACCCATTTTGAGCTTGCCCATTTTTAGAATACCTGGCCTTGTTTTGCTCTAGGCTTGCTCAGTTTGGGATTATCCTTAGATAGTAGAAGATAATAGCAATAACATTGCAAAGCTGCTTCGAGACAATTCTTCACTGTAAGAAGCACTATAGAAATAAAACTGAAGATAAAATGCTTTTACAGGTTCCTGGTAAGACTAGATGTTGTTATATAAAACCTCACTGGCTTTAATGAAAAATAAACACTTAAAGACAACAGTGTTACCTCGGTATTACCACACATTTTTCCCATTAGGAATAATGTAAATTGAATGACCAAAAAATCCACTTTATATAAGCCATTATATACATTCATGGAGTTCCCTGATTTACAATTAGAGTATTTTTGGAGAAATCCATCATAAACTTAATGCATCATAAAACAATGTGTTTATTGAGTGTTTTGTAGAGAATGTCTGTACTGTATCACAGTGGAGATATGTAAAATAATACTATGATAATAATTATAATTTAATTAATATTTAAAACAATGAACTACAGTTGGGCCCAACTACAGTTGGGCAAAACAACTGCAGTTTGTTCTGGCACATTCAATTCCTCTTTTGTTTTTGGTTGGTTCTCATAAACTAACCTTTTAGGACACAAAGAAACTTGTTTGCAATAAGACTATAGTACTGTAGATGTAAAAAATAAAGATAAACACCATAAAGACATTGGAGATCTACTCTGAGGTGCTATGGTGAACCTAAATCGCTGTGTACTGAATAATCAATCGAGTTTGATTAGCTCTGAGGTGGTTGCGAACCAAGGTAACCGTTGTAATTGCATTACCAGACAACCTGTAAAGCAGATAGCTGTTCTTTTTTAATCCAAACGTCATAATTTTACTTTAACTAAAATATAATCATTTATTGTGCATCTGTTCTATGTGACACAAGAATAACTACTATTTTTTTAGTTTCTAAATAAGTGCTAAAAACAGCCTGTGGTTGATACCATTTCGTTTTATTTTTTCTGTAATGTTGCCTTCCATTTCTTCAAATTTCTCTTCATCTTTCCCTCAGAACACTGGGATCACATTTGAATCCATCTGATGAGCTCCACAAGACACACAAAAGGACACATTTGAAGAACTGGGGCAGAGCACTGGTGCATGGGAATTCTCTTGAAACCAAATGAAGAAGGACTGCAGATCAGGTCCAGCATTTCTCAGACACCGTGAAAGTGCATCCTTTGTTGCATTTGTTGTTTTTGCCTCCCTACATTTTGACTCGGGGTATCTAAGTTGTCTGTGTGGATCTTAATAAACCATACCTGCCAAATGAGAAGACACAGAAACGTTCAGCTTGGTGTTAAACCATCTGTAAATGCTGTTTTGTTGCGTCTCAGGCAGGTTTGACCGTTATACCTATATATCCAAAGCTTTGTCATAATTCTGTCTCTCTTGTCTTTCCATGCCACAAAGGAAGGCAAAAAAAGTCACAAAGAAAAATACTGGTTTGTACAGGCATGCCATTGTTTTATTTTCATTCGGATTGATCACATTTCCACTGCATGCCTCAAAGATTTTTCCTCTCTGCCACACACCACTGCTTTCCTGCCTTTGCCATAGAGCAGCTCGCCTCTCTGTGCTTTCCTGGGTCTTCTTTTCCATTGTTCTGTTCATATTCTTTTCTCGAAGAATAACCGTTCATTACATGTGAAATGTTGTTTGACATATCTTTTGTACTTGGACTTCACAAATCTGTACTCCTGTTCATGCGATAATCACAAAAACATATGTTTTGTCACACCTGATTGCTGTTAGAAATGTTGTTCGTAATGCAGTTCAGTGAGCTGGATAATATACTGTTATTAAGAAATCTTTTGACATTTTTGCAATGCTTTTCCTGGGACTCTGGAATGTAGAAGGACTATATCTTGTGTAGACCCCCTTACAAAATGTTGCCAAGCCTTTAAATCCACTTTTAACTCGACTTCATCCACTGGCAAACACAGACTACTGCAGCAAGGAACTGACTGAGAAACACAATATGGATCCATATATTTTCCTGATCCATATAATACATGTCTAATGAGCATACAAGTGCTTGACATTTGCGCACACACACATATAGATATACTTTCTCATAGTGTATGAATATGGGAGCGGCACGTGTCAAGCGACGCTTTAGTGCCGTAGTCGAAACCCCGCTTTATGAGGAGGAAGTCATGGAGCTGGCTCACAATGATGATGGTACTGGGGCTCTTCCCTCTCCCGACTGCAATGGCAAACTTCTCAGTCTGCCCGAAGGTGATGCAAGAAAAGAGAGTCATGTTGAGTGGAATGAAGATGATGCTGATGTTTACAATCAAGCCAGTGGAATGGTGGAAGGAGAAATAAGAAGAAGAGGACATGATCCAGTCCTTGATGCTGTCGCAAAGAGAGAAGTGGACTGGGACCACGTTGAAAGGACCTTCTCCACATCCCCTTCTTTGCCACCCACTCTTAATGTCCAGTGTCAGTACCGGCAGCGCAGCCGCTTTGTGAGCAAAGATGGGCGCTGTAACATCACCTTTGTGAACATGAACAAGAAAGGCCAGCTGTACCTCAGCGACCTCTTCACCACCTGCGTGGACATTCGCTGGCGCTGGATGCTTCTGATCTTCACCCTCTCCTTCTTGTTCTCCTGGCTACTTTTTGGATTCGCTTTCTGGCTCATAGCTGTTACACATGGGGACCTAAACCCCCAGCCATCAATCTCCAGCACCCATTCTACAGCCACTCTCCTGACTCCTTCCTCTTCTTATCTAGCTACAAAGCAGCCTGTACCTGCTGTGGTATCAGGGGAGCCTGAGGAGCCTTGCTTCCAAGAAGTGAACAGCTTCATGGCAGCCTTTCTCCTTTCACTAGAGACGCAGACTTCAATAGGGTACGGCTTTCGAGGTGTGACTGAGGCCTGCCCCCTGGCGGTGCTTGCTGTCGTCTTGCAGTGCATTGTGGGCTGCATCATCGACGCTTTCATCATCGGGGCGGTGATGGCCAAGATTGCCAAGCCTAAGAAGCGCAACGAGACGCTGGTGTTCTCAGACGTGGCCGTGGTGGCTATGAGGGACGGGAAGCTCTGCATGATGTGGCGAGTGGCCAACCTGCGCAAAAGTCACCTGGTAGAGGCCCACGTTCGAGCACAGCTCCTAAAGGTGAGCCAGACCGTGTGATAGAGTTTGGGATAGAAATCATAACTGCTAAGATTGAAAGTGTGATGATAAAAAAATGAATGCCAAAAATAAATGAATGAGTGAATGAATGATTGAATGAATTCATGAATTTTAAAAATTAAGAGAGAGAGAGAGAGAGAGAGAGAGAGAGAGATTGGATAGGCATTGGTTATTTAATGGGGTCAGGGATTAATATGGTTTAAGGGAGATTAATTTCACCAGGATTCTGCTGGTGCTATTGTTTTAAACCTGTGCCCAGGCTTATATTCCTGATTAGATATCTTTAACTAAAATCACATTTAGCAAAATTATTCGACACTCCTTTTCTCTACTTGCTATTATTTAATTTTGTGTGTATGTGATTTTTAATTGTACTGAGAAAAAAATATATTTTTACAGCCCCTAATCTGAAAAAGTTGGTATCATATGGAAAAGGCAAATAAAATATGTAAAAAAGTAATATGTAAAGTGTCTTTCTTTGACTTTTATTTCATTGCAGAGAGGATGAACCCAATATACTTCATGTTTTGTCTGGTCCATTTCTTTTTCATTTGTTAATAAAGATCCTCTCTTGCATTTCAGGCCTGCAACACATAAAAATATGGAATGGGGACTATTTGGGGTTAGTAATGAACTGAAAACCTAAATATTAATGTGATTTTAAACAGGGGATTGTAATCATGATTTGGTACAAAGGCAGCATTCACTAAAACCCTTTGAGATGCAAGACTGACCAGAAAATCTCCAGTTTGATATTGGAAAATGATTATTAATCAGAAAATTACTGAAATATTTAAAAGATTTTTTAAGGAAATGTTGAAAGGAAAAACACAGGAATCTAGAGGAATTTCAGGTGGGTAAAGGTCAAGAGTGCCAGCCTAGGTTGAAGACCCTCAGATGCCTAGCTGTGCATCAAGAACCAACATTAATCAGTAGATGATAGAACCACGAGAGCAAGAGATTATTTTCCAGCATAGTGTCAACTTCTCTAGGCTCTGAGGCATCTAGAATGGACCATCACACAGTGGAAATGTGTACTGTGGTCAGAAGAAACAGTATTCTATTGTGCTCCGGGCAAAAGACAAAAAGGACCATCCAGACATTTATTATTAGTCACGGTCTGTTATGTTATGGAATTATGTCAACAAAGGTCATTTTATTTCTTTGATGGCAGCATTAATGCAGAAAAGTACATACTTTAGAGCAACATTAATTCCTTCAAAATAATTTTTCACAGGGATATCAATGCATTTTTGAACCATAAAAAGCCAAATGATCCAAATCAGAAAACATTAGAACTGAATTCTGTAAATCCCTTCCGGTCTTTCTTTGAGGTACATTCTTTTAAAATAACTTTCTCACAAACTGACTAAAGATTCTCTGCTCAGCTTTGCTCCTTAAATGCTTTTTGTGGATACTTTTTTTGTAATAAATTATTTGGGTTCCTACCTTTTGCCCCGGCGCGTTCGGCCGTCCTCGCCGGTTGCCATTACAGAGCAATCAGTGAGGCGGTTTATATCCAGTGTCCAATTTACAACCTGATTTCGAACAGCTGCTTCTCCTGCTATTTAGGTATGGGTTTTAGCGCTGTTGGGTGCCAGGTCGTCTTCATTCGGTAAGCGCTCGCATGGCCGGGCGCACCTTTAGGGTTAGTTGGTTACGTCCCGGGGCTTTTAGTGCTGACGGACACGTATGGGTGAAACCCCCGAGGTATTTAGTGTTTAAGGGGCACTTTGAGGGTCTCCCGTTCCGTACTTGTGCGCACCTCGCATGCCTGAGTTCATCCTTCGTCGACATCCAACAAGCCTCAGTCCAGCCGGCTGTTTGCCCTAAATGGGACGCGTCCCGGCTTGGCTTACTCATGCCATATGTGCGTCAGAGCACACGCTCGCCCCCTGACGCTTCTGCACCTTTCGCGATCTATTCGCATTTGCGCTACTCGCACACTCGAGTTCATGCTCTCTTTCTGGCGCTTCGGCGGCTTCCGTGGCTTGTTCACACTCGCGTTACCTGCGCGCCCGAGCTCATATGCTAGCTTTTTGGTGCTTTGGCGTCTTTCGCTATTTATTTACGCCCGCGCTATATGCGCGCCCGAGCTCACGCTCGCCCTCTGCCGTTTGCCGTTTGGACTATCTCCATGCCTCGCCACTTGGAAGACGTCCCAAATCGTGCTCTTTGCATGCCTGCCCCATTGGCGCTTTGGCGACCCCTCGCGATAGGATCGCGCGTTGGTCCCAGTCGGGACGCAACACAGAGGCGCGCCCATTCCATCCTTTTGGTTTTTTTTGTGTTCAGGAGCCTTTTGCTCCACTTTTAGTCCCCCTTTTAGTTTTTCTATATTATTTCCCCATTATTATTATACGTCGTGGGATTCCGTCACTCCCGCATCCTTGGGTCATAACACAAATCATAACACTAAATAATGATTAAAACCATTTGTTGGCATTACCTCTTTGAAAGCATGCATTGTAAATGCCCCAAATTGTCTGGTTCTAACTTCTTTGGATCATGTTGCCTGAAACGCAGGAATTGATGTTTATTAGCAAATGTAACTAAAGTGGCCAGACAAAAATGAAATATATTGGGTTCCTAATAAGTGAACAATTAAATAAATGCAATTAAATAAAAGTAAATGTAACAATCACTTTTAAAATACCATCTCCAAATCTTTCTGATGTATATTCCCCAAATTACATAATACAAAGTAATAAAACTTATGTTTTACTCATTTTGACTTTTCCTGCAGCCAAGGGTGACCCCAGAGGGCGAGTTTCTACCTTTGGACCACATTGACATTAATGTGGGCTTTGACACGGGCACTGATCGGATCTTTTTGGTTTCTCCGCTCACCATTGTGCATGAAATCAACGAGGAGAGCCCATTCTTTGAAATGGACCGGAGGATGCTGCAACAGGACGAGGAGCTGGAGTTGGTGGTCATTCTGGAGGGCATGGTCGAAGCCACTGCTATGACCACACAGTGCCGTTCTTCTTACCTGGCCTCTGAGATCCTCTGGGGTCACCATTTTGAGCCTGTGCTCTTTGCGACGAAAAACGGTTACCGGGTAAGTCAAACAATGTAAAAGCAACTAACTACAGGGGTAAGTGTGGTTACTGACAATCCAATTGTCTCCATATAATTGCTGACCATCCTTTTTTTTTTAGGTGGACTTTTCATACTTTAACAGGACCTATGAGGTCTGTGACACGCCATCCTGCAGTGCCAAAGAGCTATTGATGAAGGGCTACATCATGGGCTCCCGTTCCTCCTTCTGCTACGAAAACGAAGTGGCTTTGCAGCTCTCCTCATCTGCACCTCCCTCACCCAAAGTCATCTCCTTATCCCCTTCTCCCCCTTCTTCACGAGTGCTCCTCACTCCACGACACGGATCCTACAGTGAGCGCCCACTCACACACTGACATCCACAGTACCCGGGGTCAAAGAGCACTAGGCACAAAGAAGTACTAGGGTCACGTAGAGTGTGAACAGAGTACAAATGATCAGGTAATGGAGTTTGTTTAGAACAGGGAGAGGATGAAACACAAACTCTGACTTGAGCCATTGAATTTGGCAAGGGAAATGATTAATGACAGATGATCAGGATTAATCAGGAACAAGGATAAGGACAATGGACAAAAAGTAGGAGCGGTGCACTTTACATCACTAGAGCCAGACAGATAAAGAAATTATAAAGATTTTGAGTATGAATATAAGCTCAGAGTTAAAGCCAAAACTTCAGTCTCTACAAACCGTATCTAGAAAGTCAGAGATAGATGAGGCTGTTAAGAGTAATAGAGTAAGGAAGCGCAACAAACAACACTGAGTAAATATACATGCGATTCTGCTGTTACACTTACAGTCAATCAGAAAAGTTTGGCAAAAATGTACAAAATGCCTTTTGGGAGAAACAGGGTGAGGAGTGAGGGAAGGAGTGGGATACAAGGAGGGACTGAGAGGGCTATTTTAAGATGAGGAGGGCTGCAACACTGACCCACTTGGCTGATTAGACATGGCAATCTTCCAGAGTCAGTCTCACCATCTGATGGGATCCAGTGATGGCGCAAGGCAAGGGCAACACAACAATGACCCCTTATGGCTGCAACGAGTAATTGCACTTCAAACAAAGACGTTCTTGCTGAATGGCGCATCCATATGATGCAACAAAAACCAGACCACATGCAGAAAACACTGGATGACCAAAAAGCACAGCACACTGGCAAGTCAAGTCAAATTGAATTCTTTAGAGCTTTTTACAACAAAGCATTGTATTAAAGCAGCTAACTAGGCACACAGGGCCAACTGAGGAAGCCTACAGTAACAGTGGAAAGGAAAAACTCCTTTATTGCGATGAGGAAGAAACCTTGGGAGGACCAAGACTCAAAATGGGATGCAACATTCTTGGGCAGCCTAGATGAAATATGTAAGAAATAAACAAAGTTGCCTAAATAATACACTCATAATAATAGTTTAATTATAGAGACGTTCAATAGAAAAAAATATATAAAGACTATAGTAAAAAGATAATAATATGAACAATATCATAAAAAGGCTCTAAAAATATAGATCATAATGCAACAGTAGGTCTAATAATTAGTATTACAATAATCTAAAAAGAGACAATATGGCAATATGAATCTCTTGGCATTATTTACTCCAGTAAAGCAGCATCACTGAAGCTTCTCGTGTCCTCCGGCAGGTAACAGTTTTGATGGCTTGGCATCCTCAGGCAACAGGAGGAAGGGAGGTGGAGTTAGGGCCCTCTGATGTGCTCTGAATAAAGGTATGAGGGCTGCAACTGATGATGGAAGAACAGCCTTAGTGGGACTGAAACTTGTACTGGAAGAAGAGCGCATCGGGGAAACAGAATATGTAGTTACGCATGTCTAGCACACACTGACTATTAACGGAACACGTTTGTGCAAATGGGACAAGAGACTCCGACAGCACTGTACTATAGCAGCAGAGATAGAAAGGGATGCACCAGAAGGTAACACAACCAAGAGGGATCACATGAGACAGCACACTTCACCAGCAACCAAAAAACTGAAGTGGTCACGCATGAAAGAAAAGAATACAACAACATCCCATATCACCACAAGACTCTTTGAAAACCTCAACAAACCCCAGCTCTGGCCTTAGTCTAAGGCAAGGATGCACAACCTTGAAAAGACTAATAATAACAGTACATAGCAGCTGTACAAACAACAGGTTGTATCATTGTGTAAAGCAAAGCAAACTGAGCGAAAGATTTGGCAGCAGAAATGATCAAAGTAGCATACAAGGGTGTAGCAGAATATACTGTGGAAAAAGTCTCAGACCACCATTAGAGTTGTTGTTTTACCAATGATATAATGATCATATATAAAACAAACAATGATCAATCATTTTAACGGACTCAATCATTTTAACTCGCCACTTCATCATATAATGAGCTTCATTCCATTTTTTCTGAGCTTTTGCATATCTTCGCCTTTTCATCCTGTTCCATTTCCAGAAAAGGTTTCTTCCAAAAAACACCATTTGTGATCAAGCTGCTTTGGAGCGTAGAAAGTCAATTGCTACTGCTCAAAATCAAGCCAAGTCAAATTTATTTATAAAGCGCTTTTTACAACGGAACATTGCCCCAAAGCAGCTTTACAATCTTATATTATCTTAAAAGGCCAATCCCAAATTGTGCAAACCTAGGGTGACAGTGGAAAGGAAAAACTCCCTAAAGGTAGAAGGAAAAAACTTTGGGAGGACCAAGACTCAAAATGGGACCCGTCCTCCATGGGTGGCCTGATGTTAATTACGTAAATACTTAAATGTATATTCAAGTAATAGCAAAATTAAGTAAATCATATAATTTAAATCAATAATAATATTTAAGTTAGTAATAAAATAAGTAGCAAAATAGATTTTAATACAAAATAGATTTTAAAATCAGTCCTTGAAAATCAGTGGGAGATCCTTGGAGGCACATCGTCTTCTAATGACTAATTGATGGAGGGAGTTACACCACTCTGGTGGGACTAGGTTGTGTTGATGAAGACCAGTAAAGTGATGCTGAGGAAGAGGAACATCATACTTGCCACTGTCCCACCCGTGGTCTGGTTGCTTTCTAAGGGGGAGACTGGGAAAGAATTATATATGGTCATTATACAATTGCTAAACTGGTTATATATGGTTGTATATATAGTTATATATTATTTTAAGGTGGCCCAAGACTTTTGCACTATATTGTGTGCATATGTGACAAACATGGTATGTTATTACATGCTTGTGGCTTTGTGTTATGGCTGATATGATGATTAAGGTTTGCTGAGTGCTTTCTTATTAATGTTGAATTACCCATCATCATGGAAAAACAAATTCTACATTATGATAGAGCAGGGATACGAACCCAAACCTCCCGAAAAACTGACTAGTCTAGCCGCTAATCCACCCTGTCCCTGAACATGCTCAGTACAGACTGTACAGTATTACTTTGGAGCAAAAGTTTTGTGCTTCTTAACGGGCAATTAAAGGCTACTGGCATTATTTAAGAAAACTGTTTAAATATTATTTTCATATATATTTTCAATTCAACAGTATGTTTTTGACAGAATGCATACTAGGGCATTTATTGTATCTTAATGCACCAAACTGTATTAAATTCTATTGGCCCCTTTTAGGATTTTGTTTTTGCAGCTATGTGATTAGCAGAATGGCTGAGAGAGATAATCTGCTGACATTTCTGTTAACGCTGACGCTTCCATGCTTTGCTTCCTTTTGGCCTTGTTTTACTGGTGAATGCCCACAGCAACAGAAAGCTGTTTTTGTAGCTATGGCCACAAGTTTAATTATACTTCAGCAGTGTTTGTGGCTCGTGTTGCCATGAGGTTACTTTCTGTTGAGCTTTTCCCAACCCCCCATCCCCCTTCTTAAATATACACATCCACAAAGTGTTGTTAAAACGTTTTTTGTCAGGAAACGTGTGGTCCTTACTTTTCCAAAGGATAGTTCTGCACCTTAGAGAGAGCATTAAATGCTATGACACATTACATACAAATATAGAAATCAGCACTTTATTGACTGGTTAGAAAATTAGTATTCGATTGCTGATTACAATTATTAAATGTAGCAGGTAACTACAATTTAATTATTGGTAGAAAATCTATTGATATGTCTGTTCTCAGTGCATATTATCATATGAAAGATTCAATTAAAAATATGGCAGCCTGTGTCCTTTCCAATACAAAAATATAAAAATAAATCATTAAGAAGGGGTTGTTGGAATCTACTTTGTGTATGAATGTGATGATGATGATAAGTGTGATTAATGTGATGATGACGTGTGTAAGGAAATGCGGTAGTCTAGCGGTTAAGGTACTGGACTCTGGGCCTAATGGTCCAGGGTTCAAATCCCACCTCTGCCAAGCTATCACAGTTGGGTCCTTAAGCAAGGACCCACTATTGCTTAATTTGTAAGACTGTATCAGTTGTAATGCAATAAATGTATAGCATAATTATACATTTATTGGGGTAAACTGTATAATTGAAGGGAGGCTCTAGTTACCCTGTTAGGTTACAACTAGCCTGGATACAAGATCAAATAGGGTTGGACATTGGAAATATGGTATCCTGTAGCACATTTGCTTACAGATGTTGCAGCTGGGCCTATAGATCAGAACAGCTCACCACAATGCCTCCAGACCTCCATCGGATCCCAAACAGAACCTGGATTTGTAACTAAATATGATACCCCTGTAAACGAAGACTACAATAACTGGCTGTCAATGACAGGACATGAAGAAAAACAGGATACTCTCCATTAGATGTATATGAATCTATAGATTACTTCAGCCAGTTTATGACAGTCAATGCACCTGAAACATCAACTTACCTTCATGGACGGGTCTAAAACAGAATTACACACAGGAGCAGCAATTTTAACATCCAACTACTAACCTTTACAGCCGGAACCTACACCGTCCTTCTGGTCTTGAATCATGAACAGATAAGTCCTCTCATGTTGTTTCTTATATGTTCTGACTCAAATCCTGCTTTCGAACATTGGTATCCCTTGAAGCTGATCACCCAGTTATTAGTCCACCTTACGAATTGTTGGATCCCCAACGATTGCAACATTACACATAACGAAAATGCAGACAGACTGATAAAGAAATCAACTGAAAAGATTACCTCATCTTGCGTCCCTCTTCAAGGTTTGGACCCTCTGTAAAAACACATGATTAGAGATATGAAATCTTAACACTAGGAAAGTATAAGAAATCAATCCACGGCTCGGCAAAAGCCACAAACAATACAAAGACGACAGGATCAAACAGCCATAATGTGATGCCATATAGGACACTCATCTTTTATGTTGATGCACCAGTAACTTGAGGAGGAAAACTGCAACGGAATTTCCTGGCAACAATGAACAGTAAAAATGAATAAAACTGAGCAATATGAAACAACTCTTTTAAATTCCCATAAGAAAATTCTAGACTTTACAGATTACATTAAGATAAAATGTAATATGTGTAATATGTAAATGATCCATTCTCTTATTTCCAACTAGAAGAACTCATATGTAAATGTCCTGTACAAAGCCTACCTGCGCTGGAAGGGCAATAAACTACAACTACAGCAATTTAAATTAAAATCATTTTACAATTTTGTAATAATAATCTAAAATCATTGCATATACACGCCTGGGTCCTTTCTGTGTGGAGTCTGCATGTCCTCCCTGTGTCTGCGTGGGTTTACTCCGGGTGCTCTGGTTTCCTCCCACAGTCCAAAGACATGTGTGTTAGGTTAATTGGTGTCTCTAAAGAGACACTTAGTGTGTGACTGTGTGTTTGTGTGTGTGTGTGTGCGCCCTACGATAGATTGGCGTCCTATCTAGGGTTGTTCCTGCTCTTGCGGGGAGGTTGCCAGGTGGGCACCTCCTGGCTCGCGACCCCATGTGGATTAAGCGGAAGATGAGAGATGAATGAATTACTTATATACGTATCAACTAGATCAGACCGTGTCAAACCTTTTATGTCAAGTACCACCCACCATCAAACCAAAAGCTCCAAGTACCATCACAGAAACACATACAGTTTTAAACAGTAGGTATATTTATCTAAGTCTAGAGGTTTAATCCTTCAAATCACCATATTTTCTGTTTTGTTGTTTTAAAAAAAACTATTGTTTTTGGACAAATGCAGATAAGATTTGACTCAGACAGTTCAAAATTTGTTAGAGTTAACAGCTAACACTTCTTAGCTTTTCAACAATTAAGTAATTCCATAATTAATAAATAATGCTAAGTACCTTTTCCAAGGTAATCTGAAATACCACCTAATGGTCCTTCTATAGTCACCAGTGGCGCCACCACAGTTTGAGAACTACTGATCTAGGTCTTTTAAAAGTTATTAATCACCTCTAAGGTGAATATAGCTCTATATTGTCCTATTTTAAAAATACAATTCAGTTACTGCTGTCAGGCAAAAGTGTTTCGCAGGAAACAGCAGAAAGACTAAAGTTAATAAATGAGCTAGTAACTGCTACAGCACAGTGTTTAAACTGGTTTTGTGTGTTTACATTCATTTGGTATGTTATTATACTAACTTGCATTTTTATTACCACATTATTAATTTACTATTAATGATCATTCTCACTTCGGAAGAAACAAGGAAACAAAGAGAAGCAATGTAACTTTATAACCATACTCTCTGACAGGACTTTTAACACTAAAGTACATTTGTAAGCAATTACATTTGCAATTTTACTCAGGTAGAAATTTTACAGATGACTTTTGTTTTCCTTTTTTCTTAACTATAGGCATTCTGAGCACGGTGGGATTTTTCATACCTTTGCAAAGGTGGAAGAAGTGAAAATACTACTAATCTCTCTGATGAAAAAAAAATCAAGTTTAAGTTTAAGGATGGCTCATATGTGTTACTGATATACTGTAGAAGTTTAAAAGTTCAAGCTACTAAATGGACTTAAATTGAAAAGGTTTAAGTTGTTTAAAAGGCTTTTCAAACTTTTGTTTGAATCATCTGCAAAAATCATACAAATGACATTAGCAATTTTGGCAAACCATAGAAAAAAACAGAATAAAAACATTTTCAGACATGAGGAACAAAAATACACAAAATACATTGGAGTTATTTTATAAATGCTGCTAAATCACTCATAACTAGAGCACCAACTACACTGCTCCCAAAAATTAGGGGATATTTTAAAATGAATACAAAGCGATAAAATAACAAGCATTTGATCTTGATTTCAAGAACATCAGAAAAGCAAATGACAAGTCAAAGAAAGTTGTTCTATAATGCAAATGAGCTGCAAAATTAACTTTTATTTAATCAGTGAAAATGCACTATATAAAAGGTTAAAAGTGCTGGAGTATCTGAATGTTTCCTGATCTTGAAAGTGCACATCCTGTAATTTCCCAGCCCTTGCATTTCCTCTGTAACTCAATTTGGCTGAATGTGAGCCATAGGACATTTTGTAGCTGGTCAAACACTGAAAACAGTGGCAACAGCAACTGGAACATCTCAAAGTGTGACTAGCAAAATGTGAAATTGCTTTCAGGAGACTTGAACAGTACAAAGATGACTAATTCAGGGTTGCCCAACAGCAAGAGATGACCTTATTGGCAAGAAAGAGCATGTGCAGCAATGCAACAGAGTTGCAGGGACAGTTTCCTGCTGCCACTGCATGACGGATATGCACTCAGACCGTACAAAATCAGCTCCACCTTGTTGGACTGCATGCCCGGTGACCAATGGTATGCATTCCGTTATCTGCTGAACACTGTAGAAGAAGCCCCATAGAAAATGGGCTGATGAGCTGATGATTGGACCCTTGATGAGTGGTCAACTGTCCTCTACTCTCATGATTCACAGTTCAGTTTGCAGCTGACAATTTTTGTGTCCTGATCTGGTGTAAAC
The DNA here is from genome assembly GCA_033117975.1 of Parotocinclus spilosoma. Taxonomy (NCBI): domain Eukaryota; kingdom Metazoa; phylum Chordata; class Actinopteri; order Siluriformes; family Loricariidae; genus Parotocinclus; species Parotocinclus spilosoma. Next base: position 3,259,677 of record JAVSBV010000001.1, read on the forward strand.
AAGAAACATAGCAGAATTCATGTTTCATGCGAAAATAGGATTAGTAGATTACTAGTACATTAAAAGATCGTTTCTTTTGAAATGGAGTAAGGCAAAATATTGCACAAATGCTCCACTTTTGCGTTTGTGTGTGTATACAAAAGCATGTGTATATATGTCAATCTCTTTAAGGTAACCTTTTTTTCAAGAACATCAGAAAAGCAAACGACAAGTCAAAGAATGTTGTTCTATAATGCAAATGAGATGCGAAAACAAGTTTGATTGAATTGGTAAAAATGCACTAGATAAAAGGCTGAACGTGCTGGAGTATCTGAACGTTTTCTGATCTTGAAAGTGCACATCCTGTAATTTCCCAGCTCTTGCATTTCCTCTGTAACACAATTTGGCTGAATGCGAGCCATAGGACATCTTGAAGCTGGTCAAACACAGACAACAGTGGCAACAGCAACTTAAACAAATGCTCCACTTTTGTGTTTGTGTGTATACAAAAGCATGCTTATATATGTAAATCTCTTTAAGGTCATGAAAAACTGATATACAGCCCATATATTAGGACGCAGTATACAGTCTCCCACACAACCGCGGTTTCTGCCGCACAGTAACACCTGCAACTCGATTCTTATAGGCCGCCTTTTAAATGGACTGTCCCATGCGCTCCTCTGATTGGCTGAGCAATCCGTCTGTCTCGCTGGTTCGGGACACTCTATAGCACAGCAGTATTAGCGCCGGTGCTGAAGATCCAGTACAAAGGCGTGTCCTAGGAGTCCAAATTAGTGGGTGGGCTTCAAGGCACAGCTTGAGCTGTAATTGGCTATTTTGCAAGTTAAGGCGGTATATTTGGAGCCGGCTCCGAATTCTACTGGACGAGTAGATAAAATGTCGGCGGTCGCTTGAAGTCTCGGGCTTGCCCTCACTTCGGTCACCGTTTTATTCTCAGTGTGAATGAGTGTGCGGCTTTAAACCGGGAACGCTGTAATGGGAAAAGCCGCATTTGCAGTATTAACCCTTGAAGGCTGAAGAAAACACAAGAACACGCCTTGGTTTGCGTTTCCATTTGCGGTCAAATTCACTATTTGGACTCGCGGGACGGAGGTAAGCAGTAGGCTTTAATTCTTATTTCTGGCGCGCGCTATCCTATTTCAGCGCTTTAGCTCCTTGCTAACCTAGAGGGGTTTGTCTAAATGCGGGTGCGTTAAAAGCGAACAGGGTGAGTGGTTTTAGCAAACTGACACTAAAGGATATCCTTTAAAAACTCACCCTTGTGAATTGTTTTAATTTCTTTAAAAGAATATCATTTGAGCAGATGACCCTTGCCTAGATTAAAAGAAACGCTAGAAGTGCTGGATTGCACAGTAAATAACGGGCATGTCTTATTGTGCGATTTTTAACCTGAATCCACAAGCAGTCATGATTTATTCATAAGAACGTCATTTCAGTTCTAAATACTGAAGCCCGATGAAAGACGAACATGACACATCTGTTTTCCCATGCTGTTGAGTCCTGCGGCTGCTCCACTTCTTCTTCATCACGCACGCTAGCGGCTGAGGTGTGGTTCTTTGTGAACATGCAGGCTATTGTAGGTCGGCTTTATTGTAAGGCGATGAGAACCAGCTCCGTGTTGGACCCTACTGTGTGTTTAGCCCCTGTCCTTCGATCATCGATGGAAACAGGGCGGTTTGGTTAGTGTTCCACTCGGGTATTTCTGCAGCTTCCCCGGCTTCTTTTGCTTCGACATTGTAAGCTTTTGATGCGCTCTTATGGACTCCCATCCATCCATCCATCCATGCATGCATGCATGCATCCACCCACATGTGTATACATGCATACATACATACAGCTCTTAACTCCATCGTCCTTCCATGCACCTTCCATACATACATATACACCCACCCCTCCTCTCTATCTAAACATCCATCCATCCATCCATCCATCCATCCATGCATCCACCCACACTTCATCTGTGTATACATACATACAGCTCTAAACTCCATCATCCTTCCATACATACATATACACCCACTCCTCCTCTCTATCTAAACATCCATCCATCCATCCATCCATGCATCCACCCACACTTCATCTGTGTATACATACATACAGCTCTTAACTCCATCATCCTTCCATACATACATATACACCCACCCCTCCTCTCTATCTAAACATCCATCCATCCACACGTCACCTCCATACATCTACATCTACCCCTCACCACCATACATGCATACATATACATTCACCCCTCTCATCTATCTAAACATTCATCCACCCATCACCACCATACATGCATACATATACACCCACCCTCTTCTTTATCTAAGCATCCATCCACCCATCACCTTCATACATCTACATCTACCCCTCTCCTCCATACATGCATGCATGCATACATATACATTCACCCCTCTCATCTATCCAAACATCCATCCACCCGCCAACTCCATACATACATACATACATATACACCCTCCCCTCTTCTCCATCTAAGCATCCATCTATCCACCCGTCACCTCCATACATGCATACATATACACCCACTCCTCTCCCCTATCTGAACCTCCATCCATCAACCACTGACCTCCATGCATACAACTACATTCACCTCTTTCCTCTATCTAAACATCCATTCAACCACCTGTCACCTCCATACATCCACCCCTTACCTTCATGCATGCATGCATACATATACATCCACCCCTCTCATTTATCTAAACTACATACATACATATTCACCGACGACTTCGCCTCTATGTAAACCTCCATCCATCCACCCCTCACCTTCATGCACACAGCTACATCCACCACGCTCCTCTATCTAATCATCCATCTATACACCCCTAACCTCCATACATCTACATTCATCCCTCCACCCCTCACCTTCATGCATACATATACATCCACCCCTCTCATCTATCTAAACATCCATCCACCCCTCATCTCCATACATGCATACATACTTGTATACACCCCCTCCATCCATACATACAGTACATACACACTCCTGTCCTCTACCAACATTCATCCATCCACCTCATTCATGCACATGCACCTTTCTACACTGCTCACAAAAAATATGGGATATTCCATTAAATGAATGAGTCAAATCAATTAAATACCCAGCAATCTTTGTGAGCAGAATATTACAACATTCGTCCATCCACCCCTCCTCTCCATACATGCACACCAACTCCTTATCTTCATCCACCCCTCACCTCCTTCACACCAACTCCTCAATGTCATCCATTTCTCACTTCCATCCATCCATCCATCCACCCCTCCTCTCCATACATGCACACCAACTCCTATCCTCTATCTAAATATTCACCCATCCAACCCACACCTTCATACATACACCACTCTATCTAAACATTTATCTATTTCTCATCCTATCCTCTATACATCTCACTGAATCACTAGTCCTGTTACCTGGGATGGTCGTGGGCTGCCTCCTCTATCGCATAGGCCAGGAGTAGCCTGGTGGAGCCCATCTCTCTCCACACCTGACCACCCTTCATACTGAGCCAATTTAGATCAAACAATTAAACTAATGCATATCTTTGGGATGTGGGAGGAAACTGGAGTACCCAGTCTAAACCCACCTGGGGATGAAATGCAAAGTCCACACAGATGGAGTCTGATGTTCTCGGGAGCTGTAGGGCGGCCTACTCACCCCAGTGTGCAGACCTACCAGGAGATGGATGCAGAAATGTGTAGACATGAGGAATGGCTGGAAGGCTAGATGAATGAATGAACCCATTATGGAGGAATTGATGGAAGAAGTGAAGATTGCATGGATGTTTCTCAGAAGGATTACATTATTTTTTTGCTGAAATGCAGTGTTTTTCTTTCTACAGGCATAAGGCTTCTAATTTAAACAAAAAGCTTCTGTTTTCAGTGGTAAGCCTGAAACAGTTATTGCTTAATGTTCTCTGAATGGTCTTGTCATGAATGTTAACATTAGATAGTTTGATTTAGTTGCCTAGAAGTGACCCTGGGTTCATTTTGTTTTATTTTTGTGGGCGTGTATACACCTGTTCTTGGTAAGATCTTTGTTAGTTGACCCCTCCTGTAGAGGGTAACAGTTAGTTTTTTTTATTTTTATATAATTTTCTGCATTTGTATGCAATTTGTCTGGCTGTTGATTGTGATCCAAACTCTAGAGATGTTTTATAACCTTTTCTGTCCTGTTCTAGCTGAATTCAACATTTTCCTTTCTCCAGACAGACCACTTCTCATTTAAACCGACCATTCAGTATTAGATACACTTTCAGAATGAATTAACACAGTTAGAACACTCTATACAGTGGACTTGGATTACATAAGATGCTCTAAATTGGCTAGTGCAGGGTTAGGGTTCTAAGTGAAATAAGCATGGTTGCATATAAACAGCTTTAGAGTTCCATCATTAACACATTAACATTTATGTCATTTAGCAGACTCCTTTATCCAGAGCGACTTACAATTAATACAGTCTTACAATCCAAGCAATTGTGGGTTAAGGGCCTTGCTCAGGGACCCAGCTGTGGCAGAGGTGGGAGGTCCAATACCTTAACCACTAGGCCACCAGAGTCCCACTATCCCACTTAATACTATTGATAATGTAAGTGTAATAACATCTGTTGGGATCTGAGCATAGGCACCACAAACTCCCCTCCAGAAATGCAGGGATAGGTCTTAAACACTTACACCACTTTGTAGGTATGTACTGTGAAAATGCTACAGCTGACTGGTATAGGCCTAAGAAGTAAAGACTTCTGGAACTAAAACGTTCTAGCTGAAATAATTGAATAATCGAAAAAAAACCCAACAAAAACGAACAAAGCCAACACAATCATTAGAACGAACGAAAGATCAATGCCTATGTGCGTGGAGATAAAAGTGCTTGTAAAGTGGTATCACACGACACTGAAGGGTAAAAGACTTTAAGTGCTTAAATAGGCATTGATTTTTCTTTTTCTCCAAATTTTTGTCTTAATTGTTTCATCCATTGCCACTGTACCAGACCTGACAATAGCCTAACAAAAAGGCCTAAGCTTTTACACATGCACTTTTTATGCTTCGTTCTTTACTAAGATCTTAAACTCAGCAAATAAAAAGTCAGGGTGCTCAAAAAGTGACTGTGGTGGCATAGTTATGGTACTGGACTATGAACCAAAAGGTCCAGAGCTTGAATCCCACCTCTGTCGAGTTGCCACTGTTGGGTCCTTGACAAAGGCCACAATTGTTTGGATTGTAAACTGGTATGCAGGTGCTCTGGATAAGGGTGAATAAGTAAATGTAAAATATATAAATGCCTCCATCTTTTCTAAAGCCTTTATATAGAGATTGGACAGTTCTGTCGTATTTTAATGTTGCTATAATGTAATTATAAAGCGATCAAAGAGGGTTGATTTTCAGAAGCCAAACATGCATTGACAGACAGAATTACGAACAACAAGGATGATCAGCCGGATAAGCGGAGTAAATTTGAAGCAGAGTATATAGTTCTAGATAAGAGAGACTACACAGATAGTGGGGGAAACAAGCAAAGGAGTACTACTTACAATAGGACAACAGCAAAATAAGCTAAGCATTTTACAAATGTCTCTAAACACTTGAAGCAATTTAGAATAATCCCTAGTGTAATTTTGAGCTAATGATCAAGCAGGCATGTGACAGGTCCCGCCCAATCCCTATACTTCCTGCTGAACATCAGATGTTTTTCGTGTGTGTGTGGGGTTGTGTGTGTGTGTGTGTGTGTGGGGTTGTGTGTGTGTGTGGGGTTGTGTGTGTGGGGTTGTGTGTGTGGGGTTGTGTGTGTGTGTGTGTGTGTGTGGTTGTGTGTGTGGTTGTGTGTGTATAAGATCTTACTTCAGAAGCTCCAGGTTACAGTGTGTGTATGTGTATGTGTGTGTGTGTGTATAAGATCTTACTCCAATATCTC
>JAVSBV010000001.1:3299178-3320678 GCA_033117975.1 Parotocinclus spilosoma
GGAGTTCTCGCTGAACTCTTTATCGCGAGATTACGCAGCTTCCTTTTCCCTTTTCACCCCGAGTCTAAGATGGTAGGTAGAGCGTTTGAGGTTTTTTCGCGTTTGACTTAGAAAATCTGCATCCATCCTGAAGCTTGATCTTTCGTAGTTTGTAAAACACGACTTTATTAAACTTCAGATGTTTTCAGGAATGTGATTGGGACAGTATTTGATGTGGCATGGCAGTAATAAAAGCATTTTTGTGAGGACGTTCAGTGTAACGCCGGCCCTGTGTTGGCGCTCGGCAGATTCATGTGTGTTCTCACAAAGCGACTTGTGTAACGTTAGGCCGTTTTACTACATTTTCCGCTTTACTTATTTTAACGGATTATTTTAGTAGTTTAACGTATAGAACTTAGGGTTAAGGAAATACTCGTGTGTTAGCCGGTGTGAACGCTACACAGTAGCGTTGTGTAATGCTAATAGTGCCATGCTGTGTATATAATCATTTAGCCAAGATGGACTATATTAAATGCAGCAGTTATTAAAGCATGGAGAAAATGAGCAGTGTTTATGTAGCATCTATTTGTGTTAGCACAGGTCTATCAATGGCCACATGCAATACTTGTGGGGCAGATGATTTTTAATGATTATTTAATCTAAAGTGGCAGGAAAAGCACGTTATTTACCAACTGACTTTATGTTGTGTTTTTGCAGGGAGTTGACATCAGACACAACAAGGACCGCAAGGTTCACAGAAAGGAGCCCAAGAGCCAGGACATCTACCTGAGGCTCCTGGTTAAGGTGAGTCCTGTTTGTTATGAGGACAAACACAACACCGTGGTCCCTCAGTAATTGTTCATTTGATTCAGAAAGCACACCGAGTGCAAAAGATGAGTACAAATACTTTTTCCCATAAGGAATAATGTGAATTGATTAGGCAGAAAATCCACGTTGCATAAGGCATCAAGGGAAACCTTCGAGGAGCACGGGACTTCTGTCCCAGATTTTGAAATGGACACCAAATGCGATTGAAACAACGGGTTAAATTGAGGTGTTCCAGGAAAAAATATACTGCAAGTGCTTCTTTTTTTTAATCCTTTCAGGATCCTGATTAATCCTTTTAATTGCATTTGGTATCCTTCTAAAAGTCTAAGTTTAAATGTCTTTTGGGTTGCAAATGGTTTACACAAGCTAAATGAAAAAGTACTGTTTATTAATAATGCATTGTGCTGTTGTCAATTTTCCTTTGCTGTTATCACTATTGCTTAACACTAAGAATGGAAAAAAAAAGCACGCACAAAAAACCTGGCGTTTCACAGTAAATTTTAACCAAGATCTGCGAGCTGTTGAGCCAAATTTCTGCGTTTCTTTTGGAAAGGGTATACCCGTTGTGCAATAAAAATTGCTTGAAAAAAAGTTCTTGCAAGTGTTCTGAGACTTGCAAGAAAAAAAACATAAGAACCTATGAAATCATTAAAAATTAATTGTTAATTTGGAAATGTAATTCTCATTGAGAACCAAATTCAACAAGCTGAATTTGTGTGGTCCAGTGCTGAGGTATGACTCCATAAACATTGGAACATGAGATGGTGAATTATTGTGGATAACATTACGGATGTGATTGGATCGCATGCACAAGCTGAAGTATAGTAAACTGTGTCATATTGTTAATGTTGCAGAGGATCTACTGTTGGACGGGTCGTTATCTAGCACAGTGGCCTCACAGCAACGAGGTCCTGAATTCAATCCTAGAAGGGTGCAGCGTGGGTTTTCTGGGGTCTGCATGGCCTTCCCATGTCTGTGTGGATTTACTTTGGTTTCCCCCCACAGCCCAAAGACATGTTGGGTTAGTTGATTACGCTAAATTGCCATCGACATGTGTACACAGTCCCAGTCGGAGGTTTTCATTCAAGGTTTATCATAACATTAGATGGTCTTTGTGGCTGCATTTGAGAATACTTTCAAAGTTCTTGAAATGTTTGACTGACTGAACTTCATTTCTTAAACGAAGGCTGGGCTGTCACTTTTCTTTGCTTAGCTGAGTAGTTTTTGCCATAATATGGACTAGAATGTTGCTCAAATGGTGCAATTCACTGTATACCATCTGTACTTTGCAGCACAGCTGATCGCGTCAAACTCATTAAGAACTTTAAGAAATTAACTTTTAAAAAGACAGCTGTTAACTTAAATAAGACTAAAAAGAAAAAAGTCAAACAAGCCATGAAATTCAGGCTGAATATACTATCTCAACTTTCTGCTGAAAAGTACATCGTTAAAAGCTTGTTACTTGACAACATATAAGTGGAAAAGTATCACTGGATATTAATAAGTTGGGTCTAAACACAGTGAAGCAGCGTTTGTTTTATGTAGCCAAGATATGGAAGTGTCTCCCTGAAGATTTTTAGACTGGCCTAACGTTTCCTAAGGTTAATGTTTTTGATGGTTAATCTTATTTTTAATTCTGTAGAGCACTTTCAATTGCCTTGTGTATGAATGGTGTCATACAAATATGTAATGTATGTAACATATAATCATGGTGACAACTTAAGCTTACACCTAAATGTTAACTGCCCAACACATTGCGCAGTGGGGTAAGTATTTATAACACTGCTGATTTTGCATGTTTTCCCACCTACAAAGAACGGAGCGATTTTTATTGCTCTTTCACTTTAGCTGTGACAGAATGTAATTTATTTTTATTGACTTTTTTTTCGTAAATCACTGATTTTTAAATAATTAAGTTGCTCGCCTCTCAACTGTGTTTAGAGGATAAGGATGAGGACACTGTCCCCACTGTGAAGCATATGAGTTAAAACAAAAGATTTTGGCCAACAACCTACTTCCCTCAGTAAGTTGATGGGTCGTGGAGCCAGGAGAAATGGGCCAAAATGCTGGTCAAGAACTACAGGAAACATCTGAGCTTATTTTGCAAACAAGAGAATACCAAACCTTGAAGTCGCGTTTATTTCATCATTCTCCACACATGCTTTGTTGGTGACAGGTCAGGACTGCTGGCAGGTCAGGCTGGTACGTGTACCCTCTCCATGCCTTTGTATTGTGCGGGATGCGGTGTTGCATTGTCTTATTGAAGAATCTGTGCCTGTCTGTGAAAAGATCTTGAAAGCAGCACGTGCTGCTCTAAAGTCTGTGTATTTTTGTGTTAATGCTCCAATCCCAAAAGTGCAAATGAGACAACAGCAGAGAACTAATGTTGACATTTCTTCGTGTTTTGAGTAACTATACCTTCTCTGTTCCAACAGTTGTACAGGTTCCTGGCTAGACGTTCTGATGCGCCCTTCAACAAGGTCATCCTTAAGAGACTCTTCATGAGCAGGAGCAACCGGCCACCTCTCTCTCTGGCTCGTCTGGTCAGTATCCATGCAAAACTGTCCCCAATAGAGCTGCGCAACAGTTGATGGCAAAAGCATGTTGTAATGCTTGTGTTCAGTTACTGACTATAAAATGGGGATATTATAATGTTGACAATGTGAATAAGATGGTCAAATCCCTGTGACACGTTAGATGATTCAAATCCCCACCCACCCCCAGCACCAAAATCCATAAAAATCAGACTCTGTATTGAATGTGAAAAGACCTTAAGTCTAGATAAGTTGTTAGATTTTACAGTGGAGAAGAACATTAAGCCTGGTGCCGTCCATTCAGGAAGGAATTTATGAACTATACTCCTCACACAGAAATTGGGGATACTTAAAAAATGAAATTTCCAATAATGAAGCAGAGTACATTGAATTAAAGCATAAATGAGACCACCAGGTCAATCAAGTCAATCATGTGGCGTAAAATTTACACAGAGAAACAAACTTGTTTAAGGCCACGCTAACTAGGCTAAGATACTAAGTATGATAGCTTTTGCAATGCTGGAACCTTATCATTTCTGCTAGAGTTTCTTTATAAGAACTCTTTAAAAAAAACTTAAAGTACTCTAAGGCAAACTGCAATCTGTGGTTAAAGATGGCATGTCTGCAAATGGATGTAAACATGGTTTTTTTTTTTTTTGGCCACTGCTGTAGAAACAAAAACCTAGAGCAATCACCGGCTTACTCTTCCATGTATATTTAATGGATTAATTATTAATTTAACATTTAAACATGCGTAGTTTTTGCTAGTTTTAGATATGAATACATAATCATGCAGTTAAAATGGAGATCACAATTGAAAATTTGAAGCTGGTTGGAACCAACCTTTATAGATTTCTCACTACACTGATACTATTTACTGCATAATGACAGTACTTCCCAAAATTATTTTAGTGTACATGTAATGCACACACATTTGGTTTCTCTGTGATACTGATTTTTCTATTTCGTATCATACTCAGATCCGTAAGATGAAGCTCTCAGGCCGTGAAAACAAGACGGCTGTTGTTGTGGGAACCGTGACCGATGATGTCCGAATTCAGAATATCCCTAAACTGAAGGTAAATTTATTTCTTTTTAATTGTTCATTGTAAAATCAGTTGAACCACATTAAACTAGTGATGTGTGGGAGTGACTGTGGATCAGCTCCAATACCAGTATGACCTTAAACTAATCTGATATCAGCCAGGCATACTCGATGCACGTTTTGATATCATCTTTGTCGTGGTTGCTCTTCAGCTGAAGTGTGTTATTGCAAAACATGATAAGCATCAGCATTTGTTTTTCTGAACAGAAAAAAAAAAATGCTCATATAGGTAGTAATTATGAATGATCACATTACATGTGAATGTCTTTATAGAAATTAAGTTGAAGTGGGAAATTCCTTAAATTTGCATCAGAATAAAAACCCTTTTAATCCTTCTAATGTTAATGTTTCAGTACTACATTTATTTGTAGATGAAAAAGTAAAAAATGTAATGAGTGCCTCTTAAACTTTTTTCATATTAGAACGTCTAAAAACAAACGGCATTATTCGTTCTGACAAACCGTGCAATGCTTGCAGTCTATATTATTTGTCTGATACAGCTGCGGGTAGCACACAATTTAACAAATCCATAATTTATTTTTCATCTCACTTTTCATTTCAAGTAGTTTAAATATTGGAAAAGTAGTTTTTGAATGCTTTTCTGTGTATTGCATTTGTTTTTGTGTGCATGCTTTTTGAGGTTTCAGTTACGTTAGATAATGTAGGTAAACATTTTTGATTATTAATGAATATTGAGGCTTATTAATAATGCGTGGTATTTTGTAATTGCTCGTATGTATTGCAGTGGTTAGCTGTGGTTTCTCTTTAGTTAAAACATGCATTGCAAAATGTGATTATCAAATATATTTAAAAAATAAATAAACAAAAAACATCTTGTTGATTTGACTAAAAGCAGTTCGTAATATGCGTGTTTAAATAAGTATGTCATGAATATTCCACTTCAGTCGACCTAAAAATGCTAATGTAGACCAGCGGAGGACGACAAGCCCCTTATCAGTTTAGAAGCCTGGAAACAATGACACGGACCCACCACTACTGCTTCCTGCCTTGATATGAGCTGGTTACTTCTTACCATGGCATTAAACACCAATCAGCCCTGTTGAGACTGCAGTGCATTGCATTTTTTTTGCCTACTGAATCGGTGTGATTAGGAGATTAGGCTGAATTAAACCATGATGTCATTATTTGGTTTACACACTAAGTGGACCCCTTTAAGTCACATTTAAGTTGCATATAGCCTGGCCACCACACGGCTCCAAAGATCTCAGTTTCGAGAGGTCCTTGGATTCTACCTGTGTGGAGTTTGTCCTGGTTTCCTTTCACGTCCTTAAGATATGGATTGGGTTATTTGGTATCTCTAAATTGCCCCAGTGTGAATGTTTGACTAATGTATTCTAATATATAATACTCCAGAATATCAGTCCTTAAACAGCATTGTTAACCTTACAGGCTATAAGTGGCCTTAGGTACTGTAATAGTATCTTAAGATTAATAATATGTTGTAGTTATATAGCGCCCTTTTAGTACCCAAGGACGTTTTACAAGCCATTTTCACACACGCACAAAAATTTAATCTAATAACTTCCCTCACTCTGCAGTAATTTGCATAGAATTGTCAATGCTAGTGGAAATAACAGTAAATGACCCAAATCAATATAGAAATAAATATAGCACATTAAAAGCGGAAGTGTTTTCTTTATTTGGACCTCTGGGTCTACATGTACTGAAGTGTAAAATCACCATTCCTTGTGCCATTGCAACCCTTTTAATTGTAAGGTGCTCATCGATTCCCTAATGTTAAAACTTTTGGAAGTTGTTACAATGTATGACATGAATGACAGTCTCACTTTCCTCCAGGTGTGTGCTTTGAAAGTGACATCTGGAGCCCGTCGGAGGATCCTGAAGGCTGGTGGCCAGGTCATGACCTTTGATCAGCTTGCCTTAGCCACCCCCAGGGGACATGGCACCGTGCTGCTGTCAGGTAAGTGATGGAGAACATGGATGCTCAAGTACTGTAAAGATTGCACTGCTAGTGGTGTCGGATGAAATGCGGTGAATGTTGCTGATGACTGTGCTACTCTTGTACTTATTATTGCTGGCTGTTTCTAAAGGACCTCGCAAGGGCAGGGAGGTGTACAGGCACTTCGGAAAAGCCCCTGGAACTCCCCACAGCCACACCAAGTAAGAATGGCATTTTAAAAATAATTAATCACTGGTAGATGTAATGAAGTTGTCATCAGCTTATGCTATTTTTCGTACATGAGCTACTGCAAAAAAATCATACTTTTCATACGCACTGTCTAAAAAATTTATGTAATTGTATTGTTTTTGTTTATTCTTTGATGTTTGCTTTGGTGTCAATTTTAAAATGCCAATGTTGAATGTAAAAATACATTTTGTATCATGTGCAAGACTTTCATCTCCAACTAAGACAAGCTAGTGGGTGCATATATATTTTTTTTTAAATATTTTTTAATTTTCAAAAAGCAAGAGATCGTGCTATTTTTAACAATGATTGGGAAAGAAAGGCAAGATGTGAATGCACTTCAAAAGCTTCCACGCTTACTGTGACCCACAAACAGCAACCTTTTTCTAGACTACATTAAGCAAATGGAGCAGGGTCTTGTTGTTTTTGAAATGTCTGCTGCTGAACTAGTGATTTTATGATTGATAGCTGTCTGTTTTATTTGGGGCACAGTAATGTCTGAGTATTTCAAACTGAAAGCGTTTTGTTCTTGAAGGACTTAACCAACTTTGCTTTTCCACAGGCCCTACGTGTGCTCCAAAGGCAGGAAGTATGAGCGTGCTCGTGGCCGCAGAGCCAGCTGTGCCTACAAGAACTAAAGCTGTCATTTTTTTTATTTGTTAATATGCAAATAAAGATGGGCTATTCCAAAACCTGAGCTTGATTTATTCATCTAAGAATCTACTTTTAAGAAGGTCCCATCATTACTCGTTTATAGATAGTTTGCCCTTGTGCCATGGTTGTTGGTGCTAGACTGGCTGGTCTGAGTATTTCAGAAACTGCTGTTCTACTGGGATTTCACTACTGGGCTGTCATCTTTAGGGTTTAGTGTATCCAGTCTAAAGAGAAAATAACTGAGCAGCAGTTCTTTCCACCAAAATGCCTTGTTGATGCTGCTGTAGGGAAAAGACCAGACTGGTTCAAGTTGACAGAAAGGCAACAGTAACCACTTGCTACAACTGGAATATAAAGAATATCCCTGCTTGCATGTATCAAACCTTGAAGCAGATGGGCTACAGCAGCCAAGGACCACACCCCATGTTCCTGTCAGCTAAGAACAGACAACCAAGGCTTCAATACAAACGTTGGACAAAGGAAGAATATGATCTGGTCCAATGAGCCTTGATTTTTGCAGCAACGTCAGATGTTTTTAAAAACATGAAAGCATTGATTCATCCTGCGTTGTATCAACGTTTTGAGCACTGTGGGAACACCACAGCCTACCTGAGTATCATTACTTTTTTGTCTGTGCCTTTAGGGGCACCAGGAAATGTCATCCAATGTATTTTTTTTTTGTTGGAACAATTTGGGGTGAAAAAATACTTAATTTGTTTTCCAAGTTAAAAAAATATATTTTTTTTTTCATTTTACAGCATGTCCACTCCACCACTTTTATATTCATATATAATTTCTTCTTTTCTGTTTGTTCAGTGATGAGAATCCAGGAAGCAATTCTTTTGTTTTACATTTATAACACCTGGTGTACAGGATGTTTTCTTTTTGCAGGTCTAATTTCTGCATCGTTGGCATCCATCATTAAGTGGGCTAATGATCCAGTTTAGTATGTAAAGCGAACTAAACATAAAAGATGAAAATGGACTACTTTTGCCTGTAGTTGCACTTGCATAACAAAAGATATCCCTGAAAACAGTTAAGCATTCTGTATTGTTTGGTTCCTGGTCTCAACCATACGCAGACCTGATGCTACTTCTATACCCTGTGTTTGATCCCTAAATGTATTATTCACCTGAAAGACTGAAATCTGCCAGTGCCAGGAACAAACTGCCCAACTGGACAGCTTAAAGTTATAATTTGGTCATCAATGCTGACCTTGGAATTCTTAGACAACTTTACTTCAAATTCAAGTAAATGCCTTACTCTCCATAGAACAAGCTTTATGGCTTTTCCAGGTTTTAAGAATCCATCTATTGACCTTTTGTCAATTATAATGGGTACTTTTTTTTTTTTTGCCCAATACATTTCATGTCTGCCAAAGCCAAGGCAGGCTATTTGGACTGAATAGTATTTGGAGACACTCTGGATTGTAGCTCTCTTTGGTTAGTGACACTTTCCAAACCATTTTTTTCCATAAGTCTTTGTGATTTATGTAAAGTATTGAAATGGACTCCAGTCAGCACGTGGTTTTGGGTTGTCTTGATAGCCAGGAAGCACATAAGTGTGAATCTATATTGAAAAATACTAAGTGTTTAAATAAAAAGGTAAAAGCAGAAACAAGTATAGTGTTGAAGATTCTGTTAAACAATTTGGAATTAAATGACCAAGGCTTTGAAGACCTAGTAGCTTACCTACTGAGTTTCTGTTCGTTAAGACTTGCTAACAGGTCTACGATAACAGCATTTCTTTACCATTCAATATGGATGTTAACGTAAACATACACGCTTGTTCTTGGTGCCACTGTCTCTGTACCTATTGCTGAAACTCCTGCATATTTGTCCTTTTCCTTCTCATCTTCCTCATTATCTGAAAGCTCCAAATCTGAGCCTCCATGAACTCTCCTGTACAGAATCTTCTCTGCATCAGTTCTGTACCCTACAACAATGTGGAGATAAACATTGTCCTGGCACCCATTATGCTGAACATTCATAAATGAGACATTTACTAAAATCTAAATAATGGCAGTATATACAGAATTAAAAGTATAATTCCTCCTGTTCATAAACAAATGTATGTCAAAATCATAAGGAAAATAAATAGAAGATGTTTGACGTACCTTTCCTCCTTTTGTAAAATGAGCTTGTTCCTATGGAAGCCATATTGGAGAGAATGACATAAGAGATCTTCACGTCAGAAATGTTTGAGATGTGGTGACATTGGATATTCACCTCATGGATGCAACTTATTAATGCTGTGTCAATATGAACCAAAGTCTCAAAGAATGTTTCCAGGACATTAAATCCTTTAAGGCAGTTCTGAAGGCAAAATGGGGCTCCCACCATGTTCTAGGTTTAACTAATAGTCTGTCTGGGTGAGTGTTACAATTAGACAGTGTCACAATATTAAGTTGAAAAACTATTGTGCTTGGGTTGGCAGATTTATTGTGATTGTCAAGTGAGTGACTTTATTATAGGTGCTACCAATGTTCCAGTGCACCCCCCCCCCCCACACATAATGTTTTAAACAGGGTT
Organism: Parotocinclus spilosoma; assembly: GCA_033117975.1. Taxonomy (NCBI): domain Eukaryota; kingdom Metazoa; phylum Chordata; class Actinopteri; order Siluriformes; family Loricariidae; genus Parotocinclus; species Parotocinclus spilosoma. The sequence continues at coordinate 3,308,977 of JAVSBV010000001.1, forward strand.
CCCTATGCCTTTTGATGACCATAAAAAGACAAATAAAAATATCTGATCTGCAGGATTTCTTGACCTAAAGGTACAACTTCATTGTATTCCTTCCTTTGCAAAATATGCTGCTCACAAAAGAAGGAAATATTTCAAAATGAATATGAAAAGGATCCTACAAAAACTGCTTGACACTGGTCCTGTCCATGCCCAATCACTGTCAGTGTGCACTTTTGGGTGACCAAACAGTCAATGTGTGGCACTCTCATCCAGTTTAACATGCTTTTGTCAACCCCATGAACATATCACTTACTACTTAGTCATGATAATTGAGTTTGCATCTCATTTGCATAATCAAACAACTTTCTTTAACTTTTCATTTGTTTTTCTGATGATCTTGTTTAATGAAATAAAATCAAACGCTTCTGAAATATCCCCTAATTTTTGTGAGCACTGTATTCGTTCTTGCAGGGCTTTGCATGCCTTGTGCTATATGCTTAAATGTCTTTTACGCTCTTATGGAAAACTGGAGACCTGCTGGTATTTATAGTAAATGTTTCTTTAAAATGTTGCTGTTTTAAAGTAACTTCAGAGCTTAGTTTCAGTATTAATGTCATAAACCATATATGACCTCAGTGGAAACTTGATGTTTCAAAAGCTCACTTTGTTTTGATTAAACGTTTTTTTAGCTGTTTGGAAAGGCAATGGTGCAATTTTTTTTTCCAAAATAACACCTGAACTTCTGTATACATGCAAAAAAAGACCTCGATAGCACTGCATAGCATCTTATAAAATTCAACCAGCAATGCTATACTAATTTTTTATTTGTAGATTCACAGACACATTGGAACCAAAAGTCAGAGACCACCATTGTCTTTTGAATTATGTACACTTTTTACTTAAATGCAGTGTTTAATCAAAGACCATCTGGAATTTGAATTCTTCTTGGATAAGTAAGATATTTCTTCTTGTATCTGTCAGAATAATGCTGTGCTTTATATTATGAAGTCATATAATTGGCTTAACACGTGAATTTACGTGAAACCATAAATTATTGGATGGAGGTGGAGATGAATTTCATAATGAATTTAATGTTTACCCCTGTCCTAAACCCCACTGAGCATTTATGAGTTCACCTGAAGCTATGTATTCAGCAAGCTGCTATTTGGAATGTTGTGAAATCATGCTGGGATGACATGACTTATCAGATTTTGTACAAATGTATGGAGTCCAGCTCAAGTGTAAACAGTCCATCTGTTTAACTAGATACTCTGTCAGTTCCCCTTACTAACACTGATGTGCTGTAATTTGTTAGTGTGTTGTACTGGTATGAGTGGATCAGACAAAGCAGTGCTGCTGGTGTTTTTAAACATGATGTTCATTCACTGTGCACTCCAATAGTCCATATTGCTTCACCTTGTAGATATTAAGTCAAAAAGTAGCTCTTTTGTTGCACAGTTTGTTGCACAGCTTATTCATCGGTGCTCACATGTTGCTGGTGGCTGAACACTTTTTGAGCACTATTTTCAGTGCTGCAGTGACACAGTAACACACCACCACCACATCAGTGTCACTGAAGTCCTGAGAATGATTCACCACCCAAATAGTACCTGATCTGTGGGGGTCCTGACTGTTAAAGAGCAGGGTAAAAAAGGCTAACTTAGTCTGTAGAGAAACAGATGGACTACAGTCTGTAATTGCAGAACTACAAAGTGCATCTCTATAATAAGTGATTAGTAATATTGAGAGTTTGTAGATGGTGTACCTAATAAATTGGCCGGTGAATGTATATTACTTACCCTAAGTTTTCTTTTATTTGCCAATGGTTTGAGAAGCAAGGTTTATTGACCAAGAATAAGCAGCTTGATTACAATTTCAACGGTTATATTGCACCCTTGATGCACTTTTTGAGATTGGCCTAATTCAGTCTCTGTTTAGTTGTCATAACAGATGTGTGGGTTGCTGCCTTCTTCCTGTCCAAAATCAGCATTTTGCCACCTTAGTTGGTAAGAACAGATCAGGGTTTCTGAGCAAAAAATATTTGTACGTTCATTTCTATGCAAAAAATTATTTACCTTGTGCTGCATGCATAATGACTTGAATCATCCATAAGTATTGAAAAAGCTTCAATTTATTGTCAGGCTTTTTGAAAAAATGAGGGGAAAGGAAGTATGCAAGAAAGCAATGTTTAGATTTAGGACTTTTTAAAAGTGACTATACAGTCCTGAAAAAAACAATCCATGTTTTAATACATCACATCCTGGTGAATTTACTTCAGTTCATGGCTCTGTAATGGTAAGTATGTTGTCTTGAAACAATTTAAATTAACAAATTACATTAGAGAATGCATTATTGTCTTTTTGACCTAGCTCATGCCTAAGACTTTGCATTATATTGTATATCAGAAGATATATACTCAATATATTACCCTTTTTTTCTACTCTCACAGTCCATTTTATCAGGTCTACTTGCCATGTAGAAGCACTTTGTAGTTGTAATCTTACAGACTGTAGTCCATCTGTTTCTCTACATACAGTGTTAGTCCACTTTACTCTGTTCTCTAATGGTCAGAACCTCCACAGATCAGGTACTACACCACGTTCCAAATTATTATGCAAATTGGATTCAGGTGTCATAAAGATTACATTTTTTGTTACTTAATTAAACTCATGGATGGTATTGTGTCTCAGGGCTCTTTTGATCACCGAAATCAATCTCAGACACCTGTGATAATTATTTTGCCAGGTGAGCCCAATTAAAGGACAACTACTTAAGAAGGATGTTCCACGTTATTAAGCAGGCCATAGGTTTCAAGCAACATGGGAAAGAAAAAGGATCTCTCTGCTGCCGAAAAGCATCAAATAGTGCAATACGTTGGACAAGGTATGAAAACATTAGAAATTTCACAAAAACTTACGCGTGCCCATCATACTGTGAAGAGATTTGTGACAGATTCCAAGCACAGACAGGTTTGTGCAGATAAAGGCAGAATGAGGAAGGGTTTCTGCCAGGCAAGTTCATCGGATTAAGTGAGCAGCTGCTACAATGCCATTACAAACCAGCAAACAGGTATTTGAAGCTGCTGGTGCCTCTGGAGTCCCGCGAACCTCAAGGTGTAGGATCCTTCAGAGGCTTGCTGTGGTGTATAAACCTACTATTCAGCCACCCCTAACCAGTGCTCACAAGCAGAAATGGTTGCAGTGGGCCCAGACATACATGAAAACTAATTTTCAAACAGTCTTGTTTACTTGTGTAATGAGTGTCGTGCAACCCTGGATGGTCCAGATGGATGGAGTAGTGGATGGTTGGTGGATGGCCACCATGTGCCAACAAGGTTGCGACGTCAGCAAGGAGGTGGCAGAGTCATGTTTTGGCCCGGAATCATGGGGAGATAGCTGGTAGGCCCCATTAGGGGCCCTGAAGGTGTGAAAATGACCTTGGCAAAGTATATAGAGTTTCTGACTGACAACTTTCTTCCATGGTACAAAATGAAGAACCGTGCCTTCCGGGGGAAAAAATCAACTTCATGCTGGAAAGAATCCATCTGTGTCACTGGCTGCTTATGGGCATGAAAGGAGAGAAACTCATGGTGTGGCCACCATTTTCCCCTGACCTCATCCTTATAGAGAACCTTTGGAGTATCAACAAGCAAAAGACCTATGAAGGTGGGAGGCAGTTCACATCAAAATAGCAGCACTGGGAGGCTATTCTGACATCATGCAAAGAAATTTAAGCAGAAACTCTCTGAAAACTGCAAGAATTGTGAAGATGCAAAAATTGTGAAGGTGATATTAAAGAAAGGTTCCTATGTTAACATGAAACTTGGCCTGTTAGGATGTTTTTGATTGAAATAACTTTTGATTTCAGTGAATGGGACCTTCTAATGCTGCAAATTCAACAAATGACCATTTTCAGTTTTTTTTAAATCTATAACATGTTTTGAAACTCTGCTGTGCATAATAATTTGGAACAGTGCATTTCAATTTTTTTAAGAATATACTGTTATCATTGGGAGGTTTGTTCAATACAATTAGATTTATACTCTAACGGGTGATGAATTTTGTTATACTGACTGTCATTTGCATCGACCATTATGGAAAATCAGGGAAAAATATAATTTGCATAATAATTTGAAACGCTGTGTATTTTAGTGGTGGCTCATTCTCAGCACTGCAGTGACACTGATATAGTGGTGCTGGGTTACTGTGTGTTGTGCTGCTGTAGTTTTGAAACACTGTTATGACACTGCAGAAGTGAAAATAGTCTAGCAACCAAAAATGTCCAGCCACTAGCATCCTGTAAGCACTGATAATGTATTAGAGAATGACTAACATAAAGTGTGCAACAACAGATGAGCTACTGGTTCTGACTTTACATCTACAAGGTCAAGCAATATGACCTTAAAAATGCTGTTCATGCTCGACAACCCTCTAATGAATTACAACAATTCTGCAAAGATGAGTGGGCCAAAATTCTTCCAGAACGCTGTAAAAGACTCATTGCAAGTTATCGCAAAAGCTTGGTTGCAGTTGTGGCTGCTAACGGTGGCCCAACCAGTTATTAGGTTTAGGGGGCAATTTTCGCACTTTTTCACACAGGGCCATGTATGTTTGGATTTTTGTTTCCCCTTGATAATAAACACCTTCATTTACAAATTGCATTTTGTGTTTACTTGTGTTGTCTTTGACTACTATTTAAATTGGTTTGATGTTCTGAAACAATTAAGTGTGACAAACATGCAAAAAAACAGGAACTGAGGAAAGGGGCAAACATTTTTTCACACCACTGTAGTGTATTGGGAGTAAGTACAGTATTTGAAAAGTCCTGCTGCATCTGATTCGCTCATACCAGCACAGCACACACTAACAACCAGCACCACCACATCATTGTCTGGAACAAAATGTGATGGAAAGATCCATCACTTAAATAATGTGAAGTCTGACCATTAGAGAATAGAGTAGGACTAACAAATTGTGAAGAGAAACAGACGGACTAGTAATTGTCATTGAATAGTAATTGTAGAACTACAAAGTGCTTCTGAATGGTAAATGGAACTGACAATATGAGTGTAGAAACAAGGAGGGTGTAGTCTTTCAAATTTATTGAAAAAAACTACGCATTGCTCAGTCATGGGGTTATTTGATCAGCCAATCGTGGCAGCATCACAAAGTTAAAAATCATACAAATGACATGATCACAAGTGGTTGGTAATCATAAGCATGGGACAAAATGCCAGTAATCTAAGTGTCTTGAAGTATGGCATCATTGTTTGTAACAGACAGAGTTGTTTTTTCAGAAACTGCTGACATTGTGGGATTTCTGTGCATGGTATACTGTAAGTTCCTGCAAGTGGCAGTGGTTCTTGCATTCACCGTGCTGATGAGAGGAGCAAGGTGAATGGCTATACTTTGAGCAGATGGGAAGGCTATAGTAAGTTGTACAATGGAAAAAGATCATCTAGCATGTTTCAAAATCGAGTAGCTCTAATCCAGTCATTGCAAACCTGTCTGTCATTTTTTTATTTTCTATTTTCTTTTTAATGAGGAAAAACAAAACATTGCTTTTTTCAGCATATTTTAAGAAACCCAAACCACCTTTCATGCAGTGACATAGCCAGTTGTCATGTCATTTTTAAAGTGGTTAACTTTAACTTGTAAGGCAGTATGACGCCAGGTTCAACCATGGAAATATGTTTTAATAATTCTGAATTTATTAATTATGTATCTTGAGTCCAAGTATATACAGTACCAGTCAAATGTCTGGATACTTGCTTTTATTTCAGTCTCCTCTTTTATCCAGTCTATTCGCCTTACAGTGTCAAAACTGTTTCAAAGGCAGTGTAGTATATTCTCACCAATCACTTTATAAGGCACAATTCTTGTTTCTACACTCATTGGCCATTTCACTTTAACTGATCTAATAGAAACACTTTAGTTCTTCAATTGTGGTTGCTCTGCATATTTCAGAATCTGACGATCAACTAGGATTTTTATGCACGGCAATCTGTAGGGTATACAAAGAATAGCCCAAAAAAGAGAAAATATCCAATGAGAGGCAGTTATCTTGACAAAAATGCATTGTTGATGTCAGAGGAATTTGACACTCGTTACAACCAAGGCATGCAGAAGAGCATCTCTGAATTCTTGATAGGTTAAAGCTTGAAGTGCATGGGTTGTGGCTACAGTTTGCACAGTGTCGCCAAGGGATAACAAAAAATCTTAAAAAAAATGTTGCCTGATCTGGTGTCTGTTTCTGCTGCAGCTTTCAGATAATAGGGTCAGATTTTGGCATAAATGACATAAAAGCATGGATTCGTACTGCCTTGTATTAATGACTGAGGTTACTGGTTGTGTAATGGTGTGGATAATATTTTCTTGGCACACTTTGGGCCCTTGAATACCAATTGAGCAGTATTTAAACACCACAACATAACTGAGTATATATTGTCTACATTGAGCTGCTTGACAACTAGGTTTTGCTTTTTGCTCATTATCTTATTGAGGAGCATACTATTCCTGTCTCTGTGTCCCAAGATGACACCGTTCAGGCTGAAAATGTGAATGACTGGCATCTTGAACATTCAGGAGCACCACATCTGGAATGGCTTGCAAAATCCCACCATGTGAATCCCAGTAAGAAACCAGGGAAGGCATCCATGAAATCTGACAGCCTGTACAATGTTTTGATGCAAGAATGGCTGAACATTGATGTATGTTTTATTCAGAAATGTGTCCAGTCCATGGCAAATTGAATCACATATGTTATTTGTGATTATGGATAGTTTACATGCAGTTAGATTTTAGTTACAGATGACAATTTTTTGTCCAGTAAGCTTAAACAAAACATTAGATGTAAGTTAACCAGCAGTGTTTCAGAAATTCCTCTATTGCTGGATTGACTTCAGACAGCTCCAGATGATATTACTACCTATTATTCAGTGTATTTAGTAATTGGTTGGTCTATAGATACTTTTAGATACTTTTCAGTGATTTTTTATTACTTGAAAATTTGTTGTGGATGGCAGTTCCTGGAAACCTAACATCATCTCATGAAATACATTGTTACTATTAGAGTTGAATAAGCAAAGAATCCACAAAAAGTTTTCAGTCTGAAGGTGACAATATTACAATGGTGTGCTAGAAATTAATTTGTGTGACCGCCCTGAAAAGCTTCTTTAGACTGTAGAAGCTGTTATTGCTCAAATGTAAGGGCAGGTTGAATACTTCCCACTGTCGCATTTAGAAGCCATTTTCTTCCTGACTGTTCATTTTTTTTAAATACTACACATGATAAATAATTGTATATGGTCATCATGCTTTAAACAATATTATATTTGACTAATGGTGTCATGGTGGCCTAATACATTTGCACAGCACTGTATCTACAGTGAAGATGAATTAAAATAAGTAAATTGAAATAAATGCTGATATAAAATTCTGCATATAAGCTAAATTAAAAATTCTACGCTTAGTTCCCTTATTGACTTGTTTTACTCGGTTGCAATTACTGAGCTTAAAAAAGGCGCTTTAATATAATTAGGTCAAATTAGTAAGGGCTGAAATTCTGCTGTGCTTATAGATTCTTATCAACTGGTCTTACACCCATTTGAATCCACTGACTCATTTCTGTCTGCTCTGCAGAGCTTATCTACGATACTTCTTCGAATTAGATAATTAGTGACTCATAAATAGCGTGGTGTGGTGATGCAGGACAATTAAAAAACTTATATAGTTTATCATATAGTCTTAGTTTAAAAATAAAAGAAATTAACCAAATGTGTCTTTAATTAGTGTCTGTAGAAGTACTGTTAGAAGAGATATGTCTTTAAAGACTTGACAGAGGTAACAAAAGTACAGTGGCAGAGTTGGGGAATTCCATACAGCACTGAACGATCTACCCCTATTAACCCTTGTAGTCTTAAAATTCTGTAAGCTCCCCTTGTCGTTAGGGTAAAAATTGATCTACCTTCACAACTAAAGCAGCTTAATTGAATCTTAAACTTCAAACCGATTTTGCATGAGGACTCACCCTACAATTTAATACAGTCTGGGTTTTTAACAGTGTCGAAAGATTGCATTTGCAATATACACCTTCCCCTGGCATAATTATTGTCTTTATTACACTGTGAAGGAGAGGATTATTATTATTGCTAAAAATACAGGATCAGTATAGAACTTTTTTTATAACATGAGATAGTACTTAAAAAGTACTAGAGATAGAAAGTCGCACAAATGTGCAGAAAGTGTTTCTGAGTGCATTATTTGGAATTATTTTTTGATCTACAAAAATACTAGTAATACTTGTCTTCTCTCAATTTTTGACCCATTGTCCAGCAGAGAGAGATAGAACTATTTCCTATCTCCTTTGTTCTTTATTAGTAAACAATACTTGTATTAAATGTTTATTTTGTATGAATTGTGTTGTTTAATTTGTATGCAGTTGTTCCTGTCTGTGAACTTGTGTCACGAGTGCGATCATGGAGCTGCACAAGCAAGAAAATTCAGTTAGTAGCACACAATCTCAATCTGCATTTTGTTTTGTGGGCAGAAAAAGGGTTTATGGGTAATTTTATAATTGCAGATCAAAATAACCAGACAGGTTTTTTTTTACCCCTGGCTTGCACAACGTTTATGTAAATATGTGAAAAGGCAGTGCTTTACTTTTTCTACTGGTGTATTCACTTCAGGAAAGGTCATCAACATTTAAGCTGACAACATATCATTTATGGAGTTTTCTCTACTGATAAACACAGTGGTGGGCCATTTTTATTCTATGAAAAAACAAGGGTTAATAAGAATCTAGTGTAATAGGCGCCAAGTAACGTGTTATCAGTATACCCGAGAGTGTGGGGCAGTAATTCCACTATGTAGTAATGGAGGAGCTTCCTGAGATATGCAGGGACAACAAATAAATGACGTAATTAGAGTAGTTGTACTTGATATCAAATATAACTATAGAAAGTGCACTGATTCAGATTAGGGCTGATGTGAGCAGATTATTTTGTTGTATGTGAGCACTTCTGCTGCAGTTATGGAAGAACTGAAGTTTGTTAATAGATATGACTGATAGGTCAGTAAAGACAGCTACTGTAAGCAATGCAGGAAGATCTAAAGGAATGAACCAATGTTTTGGCATCACCAGTAGTGAGCAATGGCCAGTGATGCAATGTTGTGGAGGGAAAGCAGATTCGGTTCGTGACTTAATGTGGGACTCAAAGTTAAGTGAGGCAACAAACAGTAGCCCTCCAGCAACTGTGAGCAATGGGTTTCTCGTGCGTAGTGAAGGACTCGCCAACATTAATAGTGATTTTGGACTTGATAAATGCCGTCATAAGTCAACACAAAATGTCTTAAAATCTACCCAGTCTAGTGTTCAATCATGGTGGGTGTAGTCGAAACTGATCAGCATGAGGAAAATGGGGACTGACCCCTAAAAAGTACCCAGTTATGATTAAGTAAATAAAGCTTTGGGTTCTTGCTAATTTTCTGACCAATAATTTGTTGTTTGACACATTGACTGAATATGTTAGCCCAGCACCACAGAGACCCTGTCTGTGCCTTCTGGCATGGTCAGGTGTCACATGCAGACATGACTGGCTATGGCTGTAGGGGGATCATCCCACAGCGCTGAAACAGCAATCCCTGGACTCTTGTCCCATTATGGTGAATGATGTTAAAAGTATTGCACTAGTAACTGCAATAAAACGTTTACTCATAATATAATAAACCCACTTTTCATTTGGTTTATATGGTCACATAGTTCCATCAGTATTTTTAAGTTATTGTTATAACAATGTTGCAAAATGTTTTCATTTCAATGTTTTATGTATCCTACACTAAAAAAACACTGTCCCACTTTACACAACAACCATGCCTAACTAAAGGGTTAATTTTTGGTAGCCTACCAGTAAATCTACCAAAAAGCATTCTGACTTTTCACCCTACAGTTAATAAATCACTTTTGTTCATTTATTTGTTCATTTTTTATGTTCATCTAATCTACTTGACCTAACATTTGTTTGAGTGAGGAAGAAAGCCAGAGTATCAGAAGGTAATGAAAGGATGTGAAATTTTCAGTGGCAGTGGACCAGGCCGGGTCTCGGAAGCTGTGAGACTGTACCATGTCATGGCATACTACATTACATACCGTACACATACCGGACGCTTTATTAGGTACACCTCCTTGTCTCTACACTCATTGTCCATTTCAGTTACACTTACCATATAAATTCACTTGTATTTCTACAATTACAGACTGTAACCCATCTGATTCTGTACATACTTTACATTAGTATGTTTTCTAATGGTCACAGGGCCCCCACAGGACCACTATAGATCAGGTACTATTCGGGTGGTGGGTCATTCTCAGAACTGCCATGTTTTCTTTTGTTGGTATGAGTGGACCAGACGGTTTTTAAACACTTTATAATAGTCACTGCTAGTAGAGAGATTAAAAAATAAAAACTGGCATGGTTTTGTGGGAATCACGGTTGCCCAGTAGGTAGCACCGCTGCCTCACAGCAAGAAGGTCCCAGGTTCAATCCCAGTGTGGAGTAGACTGGGTTCTTTCTGTGTGGAGTCTGCATACCCTCCCCGTGTCTGTGTGTGCTTTCTCTGGGTACCCCGCTATCCTCCCACAGTCCAAAAACATGCATGGTTACGTGCCTCTACGGTCTACGCATGCAAAGCAGTCTTTGCTCTTGCACCCACGTTTCTAGCTCCTAGTAGTTTGTTGTTCCAACTATTTTATTATTATTCTATATATTATCAAATTGATTGATACTTTAACAACTTAATTGTCTTCCTTCCTGTTACCGTTCAATTATTTTTTTCTGCTGTTAATTGTTTTTTTAGAAAGTTGACTGGTGACCAGCTTGTGTCTAAAGTGTGGTTGTTTATTAGCCTTTAGTAAATCTCTTACTAAAGTATCCGTTTAATTTCGTCTTAGTCTTTGTCACAGTTTAAATCTATAACTCTTCTTACAGTTGTTTCCTGTATTGTTTATTTGTCGTTACCGAATCACCGACTCATAAAATTTTGGCCTTATCTTTGCTGTAGTCTAATTTTATAACTTTCTACTTTCTACAGCAGTTTCCCAGTTTCTCTTTACAGGTAACTATTATGGTGACTTTTCCTGACTTTCTATTGGCGATTTAATCGGCACTGTGTTGGAAATCCGGCTCCACTGTACTAGAATCTACAGCAGGAAGTCTGCTTACTCAGTGTACTCAGCTGAATTACCTGTGCTTACATCCTAAACCATCAACCCACTAGGGTTATTATCGTTAATGAAAAGAACAAAATAACGAAAACTAAAATTGAAAAACATTTTCATTAACTGAAATAAATAAAAACGATAACTAACTGAAACTGTATTATATGTTTACAAAACAAACTAAAACATACTGAAATTATAGATAGAATACCCTTCATTTTCGTATTTGTCAATTTATTTATAAGCCTTAAGAACTGATGTGAAATCGATTTTTTTCCACTTGAGCAGTTTAACGTTACCTGCTAGCACTTTACGGCAGCACATAATGCCTGATGGCCCTGCTTGTTTACAGTCTGTTGGGAGAAAGCGGCAGAGTATTATATGGGATTTATTTGAATATGACTGCGAAAATGATAAAAGCAAGTGTCTTGTAGTGGAAACAGGTGATAAAATATGTGGAATACTTCTCAAGGGGAAAAACCCCACGAATCTCAAAGTCCATTTGAGAA
>JAVSBV010000001.1:3330100-3343692 GCA_033117975.1 Parotocinclus spilosoma
CATCATATTCAAAAAGACTTGAGGCTGTAGTTGCTGCCAAAGGTGGTTCTACAAAGTATTAAGCAAAGGCTGTGAATCCTTATGTAAATATTATTTCTTTGTTTTTTAATTTTTTAATACATTTTAATAAACCCTCAAGAAAACTTTTTTCACATGGTCATAATGGGGTATTTTAATTAAAATTAAAATTTTAATTTAATACAATTTGGAATAAGGCTGTAACTTAACAAAATGTGGAAAAAGTGAAGCGCTGTAAATACTTTCCGGATGCACTGTAGACATAATTAGTAGAAAGTCATACACAAACACGAGCAACTTCCCAAAAAAATATCTACACACATCAACTGAGTTAGAATTAAGTATCTAGTCCAAATGTAAGCTAACGAGAAAGTGAGCACAGCATCAATAAAGTAGTTACTTACACCACACACACACAAAAATAAAATATGTACATAGTCCAGAATTAAAAGATCAATTATTCCCTGTTATGATTTATTATAATTGTTAAAACCTTAGCTGTTAAAGCATATGGACGTTGATGGAATGGCCATTAAATAGCACATACCTGTACTATTGTCAGTGTACTACTTTAAAGACAATTAAGGTTCGAGTTGTGTTCCATTGTAACGGAATAAACATGTAAAATCAGGTTATTGACATCTCTATCACCGGAGAATGGTTCACCTTCAAGCTCAGAGAACTTGTGATTTGAGTAGTGACACTCTTAACCGAGCCCTGCATTTGAGCAAACCAAATAAAACCAAGCAAAAATAGAACTATTGGTACTGTGGATGACAAATATCTTTCTGTTTTAAACTGAGAAATTAAGCGTCCATGCTATGTTGACATTGGGACTTTGGCTGGTCTCGATCTGAAGGCTGTGAGACCTGTGACAGCCAGCCAGGAGTAAGTAGCCCCATACAAAGCATACGTTATTGTGACAGATCATTGCTAGAGCCAGCATTAGATTGCATGTGGTCCTGCACCTCTGGGTGAGGATTCTGCAGTGCATTAGCTTTGTGAGGCTGAAACAAAATACATGTCTGATGTACAGCAGTGAGTACACTATGTACTCACTAATAAATACTGATCATTATGCATTGCTATTCGATATCTATATTTTCATAAAGGCAAGCCACAATGGTAAACATAATTCTACGCAAGATGTCAGCAGCAAGACACACACACATATATGTATATATATATATGTATATCAATATAAGTGTCCATATAGTATCTGTTGTTTTATGGTGTATGTGACTATAATATAAATTAGGGTTTTTTAGAGAACGCAGAGTCTGTGTGTGGTAGACATGACCTTGTTCACAGCACAGCTCTGTAGAAGGCAGTGACTGAGGGGATGTTCAGGGTGACAAAAGCTACAGATCTAATTGGCTTCTAATTGTTTTAATCACTTCTGATTACTGTAACTGCATTTTTAAACATTCCATTTACATTTTAGTCTTTTAGCAGATGCACTATTCCATAGTGACTTATGATTGGTACAATCTTACAGTCCTAGCAACTGTGGGCTAAGGGCCTTGCTCAAAGACCCAACAGTGTCAGAGGTGGGATTGGAACCCTGTATCCTCTGATCAGGGTTACTCTCTCTGAGTATGTCACCAGTTGTGCCACCACAGTCCCCATACAGTATATATACACTCACCAATCACTTTATTCGGTACACCTCTGAAGGATTAGAGAACGACTAACACAAACTGCAACAACAAACAAGCTACTGTCTCCTACTCTATACATACAAGGCATTAAGTGAAATGTGTCTAATATAGCGTACAGTGAGTGTATTAGAACTCCAGCAGCACCAATGTGTCTGATCCACTCATACCAGCACATATCACACTAACACATCAGCGGTACATCAGTGTCACTGCAGTGCTGAGAATGATCCACCACCCAAATAGTACCTGATCTATGGAGGTCCTGTGTGTGTCCTGACCAAAAGATAACAGGGAAAAAGTATGTAGGGAAACAGATGGACTACAGTATATATAGTAATTGGAACTGATAAAAATGGACAGTGAGTGTAGAAATAATAAACCTGTAAAGTCAAGTGTACTAAGTAATAAGTGAGTGTTCATGTGGTGTATATATACGTTACAATACACTGCTCACAAATGTTAGGGGATATTTATTAAGAAGTTCATTTTTAAATATCCCCTAATTTCTGTAAGCAGTATATTTGTATAAATAAGGGGAACATTGGTTTTATACTCTGAATGGTATTTGATTCTGGGATCTCATAACAGGCCTGTGCTTCATGTGCTATAAGTTGCTCCACAACAAACTTAAATATGGCATACGTAATATGTAATTATACTTGTCCCACTCAAAACAGGGGATGGACACAGAGAGGGGGCCAATTTATTACGTGACATGGTGGATATAACGATAGGACATCAGGCTAAGCTAACACAGAGTGCTAAAAAGCTAAGCTAATATACACACAGAGGAACATCAGACAGATTGCTAGCAGGCTAAGCTAAGACAAACACGGGGGCTAATAATAAAGAGAAACAGGAGTGGAATACAACGACAAGGAGATGTAATGGGAAGAGGGTTTATATAAGGGAAGCAAAGCAAGCTGTAATTAAGCAGCCTGTTGTGAGAGGAGAAAAGGTTCAGAAACCCGCAATGCAGGATTGACATAGCTTACGGCCTGTTCTAGTCACACATCATCCTGAGAATACTCAAAACCCCTGTTGTTACTGCCCTTTTTGGTCTCATTAGAACACTACACATTTCCACTTCGGTCTTCTCTTCTGAAGAAAGATTCCCTCTCCTTCCCATTCTTTCTTCTAGTTCTCTGCCTACTTTGCATATTTTAAAACTGCCTTCTTCTGTCACAATCCCTCTTTCCTTCCTTCTCTCTCCTTTCTATTGTTGCCATTCTTGTTTCTTGTCTCTTTCCCCATTCCCCCCTTTCCCCATGATCCTCTCCCCTCTCGCCCTCAGCATGGCCGAACAGACTTTTCATGGGAAGGAATCAATGTAAGTGTTGTGATTATCATTCCTTCATCTTGCTTTGCTTACTGTCCTTTTCTTTCTTCAACACTCACAGTAGATAGCTTGACATTCACTCCTTTTTACCTGCCCTGCTGTCTTCTCCACCAATAACTTGTCACGCTGTAGTATTTAGAGAATGCTGCTAACAAAAAACGCCACGAACCACACCACAGTGCAAGAGGAAAAACACTGAACAACAGACTGCTGGGAAATGTAGTATTTCATACCCATGGTAAACAATTGCTAACTCTGTATCACTGCTTCTCCCATCACCCCTGCCCTTCCCACCTCCATTCTCCCCATCTGTTCTGCTCATGTGTACTTCCTGGTCCCTTACTGTTATTCTTCTGTTACACTTTTCCTCCCGTTCCTGCTTCTTTTCTCTCCCTCCCCCTCTGTCTCGACCCTTTTTTTCCATCCAGTTCTCCATGGAGGATACGACCTCTATCTTGCCCCGGCTAAAGAAGAGGAACTCCAACGCCTACGGCATTGGCGCTCTGGCTAAGTCCTCACTGTCAGGTGTGTCAGGTGTGTGTCTGTCCTGTTAAACTGGTAACTGTCCCCATGTTGGCTCCAGTCTGAGTGGGTGGAGATGGAGGCAACATGGCCCCTTGTGGGTTCCCTTTTTCACTCCCTGTTTCCATTAACAAACCTTACCAATGGCACCTGATGCCATTGGTGGAATATAAAAAAAAAAAACACTTCCTACACTACACATTGTTTTTGATAAGGCTTGTTGCTTCGGGAGTGCTGATGGATGGGAATTGCAGATGTTTTTTATGTGCAAGTGGTCGAGTCAGTGTTTTGGCTGTATCAGTGTCGTTTGTGTCTTTCAGAATATCGCGAGTGTACATGTAATGTTGAAATGTAATGTGCCGTGAAGTGCAGTGCGGTGTAACATTTTCTTCCTAAAAAATGTTTTCTTGACTTTTTTGTTTAGGAAAAATAGTAGAGTCACAAGTGATGTTTTTTAAACCAAAGGTTTAAAACCTTTTAGAGTTTTTTTGTTTATAAGAGCTGTGTAATGTGTGCACAAAATGGGTCATAGAAAATTAGAAAAGTTTCTCTTATTAATAAATTTCTTAATGTTGTACACTGGTGTAAGAAACTTTTAAAAATAAGACTTTTGGCTGAAATGACCTTACCTGGTGGCGCAAGTAGTCAGAACGGTTACTGTTCATTCCCTCCTCCCTGTGTCCATTTCGGTTTACTCCAAGTTGGCTTACTCTCACATTGTAAAGACATTACATTAGATTAACTGGTTACACTAAATTGCCCATAGTTTGCTCCTGTCACAAATAGGCATTGCAGCTGATGTGTTGCTAAATTTTTAGATAAAATTATAACACACACACACAAATAGGTACTACTACTAATAAACACAAGTGCTAACACAAAAAGTTTGTGCTAACATGAAAATAGCCAATGCTAATATTGATTAGTAATGTGAATAAGAACAAAGTGCTACAAAGATAGAACATACAATACAAACAGAGATGCTAATTATAGACTAAAACATTATGCTAAAACAGACACATAGAACACTAGACATTACCAAGTTCACTAAGAGAAAACAAACCAGAATCGGAGCATGGAGAAAACAAAGATAAAGGAAAAAAGAGATGTGTGAAAATGCATGACCAGTAAGCAAACTAAAAGAGGAGTGTTTATAATGAAACATTCTGCTATGGAAGGAGAAAAAGGTCAAAGGAAAGCCATGTAGGATGATTTTATTCACCATCATCATCAAATGAAGAGAGCATGATGATTGGAAATGGCTCTGTTAACTAATGGATCATAAAGAGAACAAAAATGGCTTTATAATTTTTTAAGAAAGTTTAAACACCTAATGCCTCCCGTACACCGGACGACTTTGAAAAAGCTTTTGATAGACTACAGTCTGATACCCTCTCATATCTAATGAATAGGCTATGATTTTGCAAAGACTGGGAATGTTGCAGGGTCACTACTACACTACAGGTAATGTAATAGTTAAAGTAATGGTCATTATAAAAAGGGCACATTATTTAGCCTTGGTCTTTGGTTTGCAAATGTGAATATATGAGTAGTACATCAACGTAAGACATGTACTGATGTAACCTTATGTTTGTTTATAAACCAGTTAATAAACCAGCCAAATAAACAAACTTCACTATCCCATCACTTTTTTTTTCTTCTCTCCCGCACATGTTTATGATAAACATCGAGCTAGAATGATATAAAAGTGTCATGAATTCAGATATAGCTGTACCACAAATGAAAGTGGCCTAAATAATAGCTGAAATAGATTCAGTGTGTTTTCCCCAAAAGATAGCACATCTCATTCACATATGTCAAAAAAGTAGAGATTTAGACTCAGTTTATCTGCTGTGTAAACATACCGTCGTGGCCAAAAGTTTTGGGAATGGCACAAATTTTGGTTTTTCACAAAGTTTACAAGTCAAATCTTTTTAGAACCATTTGTCAGATGTTTATATGGTATAATATTTATGAGTATTCCATAAGTTTTAGTTTTTTTTTACTTTTTATTGAAAAATACATCCAGTTTAAGCAAAGACTTAATATTTACAGTCTTGAACCTTCTTCTTTAACCCTTTAATGCATAAATTATTACATAATGGAAGAGGGTTCAAAGACTGCTGATGCCATTAGGGCAGGTTCAAGGACTGCTGACATCATTAGGGAAGGTACAGGTCTAGGTCAGGCTGCACTTCATACAGTCTTCAGTCCCAGTGTGTATTCCACTGGATTACCCCTCCTGTACTGGCATAGTATACATTATACATACTATAAATATACATTTTACACACTCAATCACTCCAATGTTCTTATAATAAATATATTATAACATTGATTACCTAACAGATGTATGACCTTTCAGAATCTGGGTTAAATCTTAAATGATGGCAACCTAATCGTGCCTAATCAGAGCTTGAAGTTGATTACAGTTTCTGGGTTTTTGTTTGTCTATTCTCTTTTGAGGATTGTCCACAAGTTCTTAATGGGATTGAGATCTGGGGTGGTTTCTTGGCCATGGACGCAAAATCTTGTGTGTTTACCTTGTGACATGGTACTCCATGTTGGAAAAAGCATTGTTCATCTTTAAATTTCACCTTGGGAGAAGTTGCTCTTGTAGGATGTTTTGATACAATTCCTTATTTATGGCATGAGAAGCTTCGCCGCGCATGAATGGTCTCAGGATCCTTCACTGTGATAACTTTACCCCCATCCTCTGCTGTCCTATACCTATACTTCCTGCAGAATATCAGTTTGTCCTTGATGTTTTTTCTGGAGAGAAAGTGGCTTCTTTGCTAACCTTCTTGACACCAAGCCATCCTCCAAAAGCTTTTGTCTCAATGTGTGCTCAGATGCACTCCCAGCTGCCATTCCTGAGCAAGCTCTGCACTGGACCCAATCTCATAGCCACATCCTCTTTAGGAGATCCTGATTCTTGAAACCCATGATGACTGCACATGTTTCCTTGGAGATAATCATGGTTAACAGATGAAAACTTAAAAGCATCACTACCCTTTTAACACAACCAGTTTGCTCTTCTAATCAGCATGACATGGTAGCATAAGTGATATTACCTGTCTTGTCCTCATTAATCTTTGCGAATAACAATTTATTTGGATTCAAATTAAATACAACAAAAATATAGCAATACACCTTATTTCACAACACCCCTACATACATACATACAAGTAATCATGTAACCAATGACTGAAGGTAACCAATGGACTATTTTTCAAATATGGTCCTTCACAAACCAGATCTTTCCAGCCGCTAATGTTTTTTGAAGAGGCCTTATGTAATTTGGCTGTAGATCGCTCCAAAATCAAAATATCCAAAAGGTCTTGTATCCACATGGTCTGCAGTAAAGTACCAGGTTGATAATGAAGTTTTAAAATAGCTTTTACAGAGGCTGGCAAACCTGGCATGAAAAAATTTTTCGGAATCATTGTAAAGCCAAAACCCGAATCATCGGCAAGTAATATCGTGTTATTACTATTTTAGAAAACATTCAGAACTCTTTATCATTTAAAAAGTACAGTCTACGATTTGACTACAAAATTCACCTTCATTTATGAGAGTCACAACCCCCCCCCAATCAATTTGTGCATGCCATCAAGAGATAACAGCTCTACATTTAACTAATCAAGTCAAAGAATCCATTCATTTTGTCTCGTTTATATCACATTTTTCCAGCTTTCGTGCAGGTAATGCCAATCTATAAGAAAGTACTCCTTTCATATCACTACATCTTCTCTGCCCACAAAACTGCTTACTGCATTTTCTTCAACATTTGAATATCTCCAATTTATTTCTTAATTGTTTTTTCTTCTCCTCTTCCTCTTCCATCTCTTTATCCTCTACTTCAGGAGTGACACGGTCTATGAAAGATAAGGTGACAAAGCCGACAGCGATGGCGCAGGGCCGGGTTGCCCACATGATCGAGTGGCAAAACTGGGGCATGCATACAGTTGGAGTGGGGGGCACCAGCATTAGTCGAGCATCAACCAGCCATCTCCAGCACGAACGCAAGTTGGAAAATGATGCATACAGTGACCTAAGCGATGGAGAAAAGGAGGCACGCTTTGCTGCAGGTAAACCTAAAAGACCTTTAAAGGTGTTCTGTGGTATTTGGAACCAATACATTAGCAGTAGATCCTTTGAATCATGGATCTGACTTGTTTGTCCAGCACAATAAACTCGATTAGATCAGGTCAAAGCATACATGCTGTGATATGTTCAGTATCTCAACAGCAAAAGACTATATGAGACTGTTGTTCATTGACTACACAGGTCTACATCAATTTTGCTGATTAGATATATAACGTAATCTTTATGTGCAGTATTTTACTGTGCGGAATCCAATAATCACGTAACTTTATTCCATGCCTGTAATTTTCCACAAAACGCTGTCTACTCCTAAACTGTTAAAGACAAGCTGAATATGCAAAAAGAAATGCTGAATATGCAGTTGGTGTAACTAATAGGAAGACTGCTTATTAAACATTTTAAAACTGCTGAAGTTGTTGAAAAGACAGTGGACTAAAGGTCAGAAAAAACGTCTCAGCTTTGGTGTTCCAATGGTCTGGCAAGAGCCTTAAAACCATGTTGATGACTGCTACTCATGGTAAGACATCCAGTACCCAAATCTCCTCTCAGCTGTAAGATCTGTGAAGGGACTGCCAATCAATCTATCTTCAATACTTCAGAACCTTCAGACGACAAAGGTTGCCAATCCAATTTCCGCAAGACTTAAACAATGAAGATTTTGTGGTCCCAGAAGTTGATGCCAAAATGTGCCAACCATTCATTCCAACCGAGTTGAGATCTACCAAAGTGAAGTTACTAGGTTAAAGGCTAAAGTCAAAAGGAAAAATGTGTGTTGATTTACAGTGGCAATAAATAACTTCCATTCCTACTGCTAATTTTTTCACTATGAATAAACATGAATCCATGAGAACCATTCTCTAAAAATAAACAATAATAAACAATACAATAATCATATCTGGATTTCATGTGCTGAAGGTTATATAGATGCTTCTTGGACAACAAGATTTACACAAACTTTAATTGCTTCTTGTGTCTCTGGGATAGCTGAGCGAAGGCAGAAGATTGTACAAAGAAAGAATGTCCCACTAAAGAGAAATATGAGATAAGTGAATAGAATATTAAGAATGAACCACTCGTTAATCCTCATCAAGTGTTGCTCCCCCCCATTGGATTCATAAAACAGTTGGTAGTTCGTTAGATCAAGATGGTATGTGCTTCAATAGCTGTGTAACCATATTTCTTACTCTTTCACATGAGTAAATCGAAAGCTGGCAAATTAGGCTTCTAATCAAAGACATAGAATTCCTCAATATAGTTTTTTCTGACATGATTACAGACTTTGCTGATAAATATAAAATTTTTGTTAAAAATGTGTTGATTGCTTTTTAAAGACTGGGAACAAACATGAGTGTGAAATTGCATTTCCTTGATAGCCACCTAAACTACTTAACCTCAAATCTTAGAGATATGAGTGAAGAACAAGGAAAAATCTTCTACCAAGACATCAAGACCACAGAACATAGATATCTAGGCAGATGGAACACAAACATGATAGCAGATCACTGCTGAAGTTTATAGCATAACAATCTCTATTTCAGAGCATCCAAAAAGAGAAAGTTTCCTACTAACAAATAAAATATACACACCTATTACTCTTTTGGTTGGACAATATACTCTTTTTTGCATGAAGCAAATATATTACATGCTATTGCTACTTAACTTTATTATTGCTATATAACTTTTTATTACCCTTGATATCTTTAACTTTATAATCTCAATTTGAACATTTGTCATTGGTGAAAAAAACTTTTGCATATTGCATTTTTTATAATTACATATTTGTAACCAGCACCTTCCATTTGGTTAAAACCAGCAAAAAATATTTAGGTCAGCAGAAAACTTTTTTCCCCAAATGTATACCAGTGCTGCGTGCCAAGATAAGAGATCTGGGCCTGTGCTCCTCAATGTGCTGCTGGCACTTTTAATTGGGTGGCCACAGGTGGTGAAAGCAAGTGGCTTCACCTCCGACTCCCTCATTCTCAGTACTGGAGCTCCCCAAGGCAGTGTGTTGAGCTCTTTGGTGTACTCCTTATACACTCCCTATACACCTATAATACACAGTACCAGCACCACTGTGCTTTCAGTAATAAAATAGGGCCTATATTAATGAAGTACAAAGGCTATTTCAGCCATGTATTACAGTATTCCATGATCCTCAAGAAGACTGAAGTACTGGTTTAGAATGGAACATCAATAACAAACTCAGCCCTTCGGATTAACAGTTCTCCAATATAGTGAGTAGCTTCAAGCACCTCGCCTTCACATTAGTGAGGGTTTGGCTTCCACCACATTTCAAATCTGTGCTCATGGTTTGAAATCTGGACTTTGGAAACTGTTTATGTACAGTAAATATTAAGATGATTTGAGGTGTTAAACATGGTGAGTTTTCATGGCTGGAAGTAGCTATTAGAAGATACACTGTGATCATAAAGGGGTGAATATGGTCTGCAACCATACACAGGTAGGCTTGGCCATGTAAAGCATGATCAAGAATATATCCCCCACACCATTACACCACCACCAGCAGCCTGAAGCATTGACGCGAGGAAGGATGGGTCATATTGTTTACACCAAATACTGACCCTACCATCCGAATGTTGCAGCAGAAATCAGGACTCAGACCAAGCAACATTTTTCTTGGTATTTCATACAGTTGTATAAATTGTAGCCTCTGTTGGCTGTTCTTAGCTTACATGTGTGGCATCTGGTGTGGGCTTCTGCTGTTGTAGCCCTTCTGCTTCAAGCTTTGACATTGTGCATTTAGATGTGCTCTTCTGAAAATCTCAGTCGTAAAGATGGCACAGACAAGGGATTTTTGGTGAGAGCTGCCACTCACTGGATATTTCCTCTTTTTTGGACCATTTTCTGTAAACCCTAGAAATGGTTGAGCGTGAAAACCAGAACAGATTAGCCTAGCTAGCATCAACAAACATAAACAAACATTGTTGCTCGTACAGCCTTACAGAGCAATATGATACAGTGTGGAGTGTATGGTCTGAGCTCTGACAAATCCCACCCTGTTAACTTCTGCAGCAATGCTGGCAGCACTACTTTTTCTATTTTCAAAAGCCAAAATCTGGATATGGCGCTGAGAATGTGCAATGAACTTCTTTGGTTGACCATACCGAGGCATGTTCTGAGTGGAACCTGTCCTTTTAAACTGATGTATGGTCTTCCACACCGTGCTGTGTGGGTACTGTTAGGGTATTGACAATCATCTTATAGCCTAAGCCATCTTTATGTAGAGCAACAATTCTTTTCTTCAGATCCCCAGAGAGTTCTTTGCCATAAGGTGCCAGGACCAACATTATAAACATTATAATCTGAATATCGGCAGCAGTACTAATGTTATCCGCATACGGTGCCCAACCTGGCACTGCCAGAACTTATAACTGGGTGTCTGCAGTGGTGGGCTAACATTGTAGACAAAGTACCTATTCAAACTCCATGTCTATGGTATTACGGTGAGGCTATAGGCCATTGATTCCCAACCTTTTTGCTTGAAGGCCCTTGAACACGTTTTTAAGGAAGGCTTCTCCCAGTCTGCATACACAGACCAAAATAATAAAGTGATTCATGGGCAAAGATTAACATAAATTATAGAAAGTTTCAATTTCTCTTGGCTTCCCTTTATCTTTTTCAGATTTTCTTTATTTTGGCTCCCTTTCCCTTTTCTTGACAACTAAACATGTAGCTAAAAATAAAAAAATATATACTGTATATCAAGTAATTTTATATATAGTCAATCTTTTTTTATTTAGCATGCGTAAAATGTATTTTGACAAACTCGTTTAAGATTGATTGTGGCAGGTTAGTGAGTTCTTCAAGTTCTGGTAGTGAAATTAATGCAATGGGATGTTTTCCTTTTTTATCATTTTGCTTATTTTTGTTCTTGTTTTTCTTTTAGGCGTCATGCAGCAGTTTGCAATATCTGAGGCCACTCTATTAGCTTGGAACTCCATGGATGGAGAAAGCATGAGTGCGGGCTCTAATCAGGGCAGTGTGGCTCACTTAAGTGAGGCCAACCAGGAGAGCATCACCAGCCGAGGTATGTCACCTCAACTCACAAAACCATCTTCAATACAAATTACTGACTCTCCTGATCATTCATTAAAGCTTTCCACAACCCTTTGCGTTGGACTCTTAACAAACAAATAAAATTTTATTTTATGTGTTTGATGACTATTTGTGGAACTTACTCATGTTTATGTGTATGACTTTCCGCTACTTAGTTGTAACAAGCTGTTAATGGCATTCGTAAGTTTGTATGCCCTTCGTATGTGCCCCCCCCCCCCACACACACATGTATGCTCTGTCTGACCGCTTAATTAAATAAGCCTAAAACTGTTTAATCTGGTTGATCTTCTGTGCTGTTCATAATACCAAAAAGTATAAGGTCCCTCATACCACCCTCTTAAGTGTAACAGTTTTCCCCTGGACAGGGTCGTAAAAGTACATTGCTGTATTTCCTATAATTAATGTGAATTCCATAAATTAAAATGCTGTATTTTCAGCAGTATCTGGCACATTTATACATTGTTTGCATGCAGTTTTTTAAAATGCCCTATATATTTACATTGAGCCCACTGAGCCCACAGTAGTAGGAGTGATCCCACCTACTCATTTCATGGAACTGCAGTGCGTTCATTGCGAGATACCTGACATTCAGATTCATTGAAAAATAAGAAATGTGAAAAATATGAAATGAGAGTTAATTTTTTTTATATTTGTTTTTTTTTTCAGATCAGATCTTACACCACTCCTCTGCAGAGGTATGGCCTCACACTTATGTTTCCCAGGGCCTCTACTGCCTCTCCTCTTCAGACGCCTGGGAGCCAATCAGCAATGAGCAGTCAGATGTGGCCTCGCCTGCTGCAGGCTCCTATGTAATGACAGGCGGAGCTTCCTGCGATGGCAGCTATGATGGAAATACGGCTCACTTCGTGACGCAGCAGCAACAGCAGCAGTTCATCCAACACCAGAGCCAGTTACAACAGATACAGCAACTACAACAGATACATCATTACCAGCAACAACAGATACTGCAGTATCAGCAACAGCAGCACGTAAGCACAACTGGCTCTGGAACACTGTCACCAAGTACTTAGTAATATAAAGTGTAGGTTTATAATCCTTCACATAATCAAACGCACCATAGAAATCTAATGAATGGGCATGCATCTCATAAACAGTGGCACCATAACTTTCTGTACCATTTTCACTGATCTGAATAAGCAGTTTTAAGCCCATACCTTATATGTCTATCACATCATGGACAAATAATCACCCCTGCTTTTGTAAATGCACGTTCAACAATTGTTTGGTCATCAATTGAAAACCAACATTCTTTATGTAATTATTTTCAATATTTTATTTATATATACTATCATCTCTTCAAAAAGAGGTATCATCTATACTTTATTATAGTCAATACATATATTTATTTTTATCAGATTTTTTTTCTTTTGATATGTTGTCTCTTAATGTTTATATTTAGCTTATGTTTTTGTAAACTAATACTAAAAACTTATTAATTAAGTAACATAGTTAATTCACATATTCTGTATATCACCTAGGTTGCTCAAGGATGTTGGGTCTTCTTTTGAGTTTTGATCCTCCCAAGGTTTCTTTCTTTTTTTCTCCAATTTTCTGCAATTCTCTTGCCTTGTGAATTTAACTGAGTACCAGTCAACCATGAAAAAGTCTTCGTCAGGCTACTGCAGTTATTCTGAAATTTACACAACACTAAAGATACAGCAAATGCCAATTTCAATATCAGCTATTATGAGAATAGGTCAGCACTTTGAAACATTTTATTTTTGAAACACATAATGTTCACAATAACAGGAAAAAAAGTCAATATAGTCAATATTATATATATATACACTACCGTTCAAAAGTTTGGGGTCACTTAGAAATTTCCTTATTTTTGAAAGAAAAGCACA
>JAVSBV010000001.1:3344687-3364197 GCA_033117975.1 Parotocinclus spilosoma
TCATCCCCACCGATGGCTCTGTAAGGGCGATCGGCGCGGACGACTACAAGCTCCGGGAGCGGGTAGGACCCTAACAGACTGGTCTCAAAAAGCATTGCTGAGTCCACTTTACCCCGAAATAAAGTCCAAATGAGTAGAACATTGTTGGAACATTACCCCAAAATATCAAGTAAACAGCACCCTGTGTAAGCAGGATGAAGGATTAGAACAAGACCAACTATCTGTGCAGCAACAGATGAGCTGCTATCTCTGACTTTTTATCTACACTGTATTTGAGTCTAATAAATTGTATAGTGAGCATGTACTCCAGCAGCACTGCTGTCTCTGATCCGCTAGGTACCAGCACAATACACACGAACATGCTATCGCCATGAGTGTTACTGTAGTGCTGTGGTTGCTCCACCACTCAAATAGTGAAGGCTACTGTATTAGGTGGAGCACTTAGCCCTTTCAGGACCAAGGACATATTTGTCTTCATACTTTTAAATTGGATGCCAAACACGATAACCTACAGTCCTGAAAGGGTTAAGAAAGAAACACTTCACTTTAACTCTTTCAGATCTGTAGGTTGTTTCAATCGCATTTTGCATTTGTCCCTTGGTCATCAAAAGGTTAAAGCTCTATTGTGTCTATATGTTCCTTTTGACTCCCTGCTCACTTGCTGCATCACTCAATGCTTGTTGTTCCTTTAACCACTGACTGACTTAACAAGTTGGCATATACAAAGGGGTGTGCTTTTGTACAAGCGCATGAGCTTCTCAGTTGCAAAGGCTATGGTTCAGAGACTCAGGGGACACTTGGTTAGTGGGTGGTGACTGACAGTGACCGAATTGGAAGCAAAATGTTTCATTTAGTTACTGGAGGTCATAGGGAGTTTCTGATGTGCCTGAAAATGTGTGTGAGGTACTCATACAGAGTAAGCACCTTTTGTCATGTAATTTGCTCTGTTGCATTGAGATTGAGTCATGCAATGTGAGAGGCTGTCAGAAAAGATTTCTATTAGTGTACAGTGTACTCTTGGCTTTAGACAGGCAGTCTATGACAAAATGCATTCACACACAGAAAGCTTATTTATGGGAAAGATTCTCTTCTGACATGTTAATCATTTTAACTTTCTTCTGTGTAACAGACCAAGATGGAATTGACAAAGGCTTTTCTACTCCTCGCATGCTGATAGTGAATGGAATATACTAATAACGTTCATATTTACACAGGTTTCAGTTTGCTTCTTTTGACTAAGATCTCTGGCTTGACTTGACTACTGCTTTCTCTGTCATTCATGCACACACCTTTAGAATCCACAACTGGTATGGTTCTGAGGATAGTGGACTGCAGGAGGTGCAGGAGCTCACGGTAGGTGGACTCAGGAGACAGGAACTTCACCTTTCTCACCATGATATCCTCCACAAAGATATTATACTTACTAAGAGAGATTAAAAGTAGAAGGCAAACGAAGTACTTTGTGAATGACTCATCACTGTGAATGGAATACATGACAGGATAGAAGGGCGAGATGTTTTTTCACTTTGGCATCTTACCTGATGTGTCCTAAGGCAAGCTCTGGGAGGTAAGGAAGTTTTTTGACCTGGATTATAGAATCATAGAGGGATGGCTGCAAGCCCTGTGCCACCATGTTTGCCAAGATCACAGCCACCATCATTGGCAGAATGTGAGAGATCTGTCCTGTCAGTTCGAAGCAGATCACTGCTGTCGACACAGTGTGTGTGACCGCACCGGTCATCGCTGCTGCACCTGAACATATGGCCAAAAAATTACGGCAGGACATTTGAATTTAATACATTTTTAATGTAATAAAAATTAACCACTGTGGGGATTCAAGATCCATTGGTGCCTTCCTGTCAGGTCTGGTCAATCAAACAATTTACAGTTAACATATTTTAAGACAGCTTTTGTTCTTATATAAGATTCTTATACTTATTATTAAGGTTAGTAACCTATAAGGTTTTTATACTTATTATTAAGGTTATTAGCCTACTAAACTCATATACACAGTGTTTTCTTGTAAGCAACAAGCGTCATAGATTGTGAGACATTTGCAGATTTGTTTTTATTTTAATAATTGGTCTCTGTTTGAGATTGAAAGTGGCAGGGAACAGGCAGGGAACAAACAAAGAACCAAGAACTGCCTTTTTGCAACACTTCTTTCCAGAGCTTAAACAAGTGAGGGATTTTGCAATGTATTTACATCGTAAATCAGGCAGCACCTGTACAATACAACTCCATTATTGCATATAATGCCTTATACAGTGTGGATTGTCTGGGGTCTGGAACTAGATACATTTAATTGGCAATATTCGTTATGGAAAAAAAATCTGCTTGTTACTCATGTTTTTTGGTTCTCTACAAAACTTCTAGAACAAATTAATGACAACCAAGGTGCCTCTGTATGTATTTTAGTCATTTAGAAGAGTTACAACAGTCTAAACGATTGGCTCATGGTAGAGATGGGAATTGAACCTTGGGCCTTCTGGTCAACTGTCCAGTACCATAACCAGTGTATCACCACTCACATTTTTATTGCATTCAGTTATGACTTGTATTAATGTTTATTCATTTGAGGTAACGCTCACCTCCAGAACATCTCACTGAACTGGGACTGTTGTAGCTTAAGCCTGGGTTACACTACACAGCTTTTACCCCTGATTTTCAGTTTGGCCAAGTGTGTGCTGGTAAGCCCTAGTCTGCAGATATTTTTCAGTCTGAAGGGACAGAGAAGTGTGAGGACTCTTAGGTCAAGAATCATATTTCAAACCAGTGGGAGCATATTAAAAATGTTAGATTTTTTCGGCCCAACCCGGAGTGTAATACAGTAGGACATACTGGTCAGTGATTCAATCTGAAAGGGTCTAGTCAACGGCCAATGAAAACAAAAGAAGTAGTAGCAAAACAGTAGTATTACTAGAATGGTATATACCTGTTGTGGAGAAAAAGTAAAAGGAGAGCGTACTCAAGCTATAATGCATTGAAAGTTACCTAGGTTGTTACTGCTATTATATTGTGCATGTGTGTACTGCCGCCTTACTCTGGGTCTCCTAAGTAACACAAGGCATGTGTTTAGGGCCTTTAGTGTGAGATCCCTAGTGTTTTTATGTGCAACACCAACTACTATCTACTATGTCTAATAATGCTGTGGTTTTAAAAGGCGTGTAGTGTAATTCGAGGCTTCAAGAGTTCAAGTACAGAACTGTGGACAAGAAGGTCTAGTGTTCAAATAAGTCATCTGCCAGGCAGCTATTGTTGGGCCCTTGAGCAATGACCCTTAACCTACAGCTGCTTGGATTATAAGAATGTGTCTTGTGTTAGTCGCTCTGGATAAGAACATCTACTAAATATACAAATGTAAATTTTAAATGATCAAATCTTAAAGGTGTAATCCAAAATATGGGGATTTAAGAAACTAGCTCAAGGGTCCAACAGTGACAGCTTACATTACTAGGGCTGAACTACCAAAGTACCAGTGCTAGGCCACGCAACAACTGTGCCCAATGCACTCATAGACAGTCTGCAATCTGGCATAACCCTGACCTGGTTTAAAGTTTAAAAGGGGTAACATGACCGCATTATTATCACTATGTTTAAAAAAACACTATTTATAATTATGTATGGGCTTCTTGTTTGCATGGACATATTATTAGTGTATGATCAGTCACTGCATTCTTAACAGGACAGTACTAACCAATCACAGCATAACCTCCAGGTAAAATCTGGTAAACTATTCCATCAAACAGAATTCCATTAGGGAACAGAGTGGCCATGATCTCCCCTACTAACCGGCCAAATGCAGCTCCTAAACACAGAGTAACATCAAATTGGCATCAGTACAGCAGTCAGCCTGGCATGCTGCCATATAAATCAATCATTATTACACAAAAATCAGTTTGAGAATTGTAAAGTTTCTACAGACACAGACCCAGAATAAAGACTGGCATGAAGGCACCAGAGGGAATTGGCATCGTCGTTGCTACTGCAGACATCCAAAACTGGGTCATAGAGGAAAAAAAAACAACAGTGAGACAAACTAAACTTTTTCAGTTAAATCTAGGCTTTAAGGATATGAACGAATGCATATTTAAACACTAGTCAGGCAAGAAGGATAAATTGTACCTTCAAGCAATTTACAAAGGGTGTACAATTTGCTGACTTTAGATATTTAATGCAAAGCAGAGAACAGCTCAGACATTAGTATCTAGATCGTAATCTAGACACATCAGCATTTATTTAACTCGCATTTGTCTGATGAATCTGCAATTCCTGTGAAAACCAAGACGTAATTTGTACCATATAGTTTGTTTGGGTTTAATGCTGCATCAGCACACTGGGGCTATTTATACAAAGGGAAAAAAAAGTTGTGTACAGAATCTATGTCATGGTAAAACAAATTATAACTGGTGTTTTGAACATAAATGTGTCAGGAAGTTTAGTATTTTTTTCCTGGTGATGTGGTGTTGAGTGGGTTTTGAGTATTGTTTTCTATGAGACATTTCAGCCTTTCTAGAATGTGTCTAATTGTTTGTATGGTTTTGCACAAATGGCAGGTTGGTGCGACTTCCTCTGTACCATATTCAATTATTTATGTGCTAGGTCTAGAGAAGCTTGCTCAGAGATCTGGGCCTAGATGTTTGTATAGCTACTTTACGTTAATAAAACACTGTAATATATGAAAGCCAGTAGTCTGCACCACATACGGCACTGTTCAAAAGTCTATGGCCACCATTAGTTAAGACATTCAGTCCACAGGTGGGCCGGTCTGGGTACTTTCTGCATGTCCACCCTGTGTCCTTGTAAGTTTACCACGGGTATGCTGGTTTCCAAAGTCCAAAGATAAGAGTGTTAGGTTAATTGGTGCTTCTAAAGTGGCCCTAGTGTATGCGTGTAGGAGCCCAATGATAGACTGGCCACTCTATACTACCAGCAAGGCAGCAGCTCTCCCATGACGCTGTCCAGGATAAGTAAGTGAACAAATGAATAGATGATAATGACCTTATAAAGTGCTGACAAAAGTAGGGGATATGTTATTATCGAATATGCCATTTTGAAATATCTGATACATTTTGTGAACTGTATATGATGATTTATTCTTCATTTTACCAAAAAGTATTAAAAACAGAATTTTTTACCATTTAAACAATTGCTCTAGATTTATTAATTAGGTAAATTTCTAGACATGTTGGTTCCTTTTTTTAGTCTTGGTCCTCCCTAGGCTACTTCCTTGAAACCTTTAGGGAGTTTTTCCTTGCCTCTGTCAGCTTGCTCAGTTAGGGCTCTGGTCCCATGTGTTTGTAAAGCTACTTTAAGTCAATGCACCACTGTAAGAAGTGCTATAGACCCAGTTTTAGCTTTTCAGAAGTCTCTTATTTCTAACTTTGCTTCAAACATGTATGGTTGAACCACTTTATTTTCTCTGAGTTATATAATATGTCACCTTTAGTAATGCATCGGTTTCCTCTTTCAAGTTATGGTATATTTTGTGAGTACCTTCATGATAAAGAAGAGGAGAAGGATGATATAGATGCTGACGTTTTGCTGGAACCAAACAGAGGAGCGGCCCAGTCCAGGCGGCAGACTGGAGTCCCAGATTTTTGTCCAGGTGAAGTTATCAAAAAGAGAGTTAATGCACTCCCTCGGCATCAGCTGTACACCAGAACAGAAAAGACAAATCAATAGAGTTTGATTCTTCATTAGACTTCAAAGGCCTCCTAGCTTCAGGCATACATAATGAAGTGTGACTTTTTACTGGAGTAAGAGTTTTTGGCAGTCATTTAACAAACCCTTTCCCTTTCTGTGTAGAGTCTGCATGTCCTCCATGTGTCATTGTAAGTTTACCACAGGTGCTCCAGGTTCCACAATCCAAAGATGTGCGTGTTAGGTTAATTGGTTCTTCTAAAGTGGCTCTAGTGTATAAATGTATGTGCCCTATAATGGATTGGCTGGTAGATTCTTCTACAGTCTAAAGAAGCTTGATCAGGAATGTTTTTTCTGGAAGGGTAGCTGCCAAGAAACCACTTTTTTGAAAGTGAACTGGGTGAAAAGGTTAATATACGCTATCAGATTATAGAGTGGCCAATACCGGATGAGAATTTTTGGTTCCAGTCACCAGCAATGTTATATATGGTCTGTATAGCATTGTTAAACAACAATGGTGGTCTAAGACTTTTGCACAGCACTGAGCTAGATATGAATGATTTATAGACAGGGGAATACAAACATAGCAACATACCTCTCCAGCCATAAACTGTCCAAATCCTGGAGGAAATGTAATGCTGGCAATGATTAATGTCACCACACCAGGGTAAATCAGTCGGCTACAACAAAAACAACACCCATTCTATAATCAAACTATAGTTTTTAGGCGTATTGTACATTTGTACGGTTATTTACGCAAAGTTATACAACAAAACTATTTTATAATCAAAGCAATTGTGAGTTAAGGGACATACTAAAGGACCCACCAGTGGCAGTTTGGCATTTGAACCCTTGAACTTGTGGTTCACAGTCCAATAGTTTAACCACTGCCGCATTGCAATGTATTACACATATATTCATACATAGGAGCTACATTGCTGCCTACTAAATGTTCTAAATGAAAAGTCTGCAGTGAAGAGCTTAGTGACTTTCAACACTGAATTGTCATCCCAGAGGGAGCTTTGGATCGCTGATTGTATATGTATAACCCTAGGGGCCCTATTATGTAAAATGGTACAAAACAGCATGTTTCTACATAGAGCTACATTCAAAATGAATCCAGGTCTCCTGAACTTTTTTTAAGCAGAATTTTGGAATCTCTGTGTTTATATTGTTAGATGAATCTGTCTATGCGCTATTTTGTCTTGTAAAACATCAAAAAGCATACTATGCTTTAGGCACATCAACCACTCAGCAGTTTGGGCGCAGGCATTAGCTTAATGTTTTGTGTTTAAAAGAAAAAGTTCCCAAAATCTGAAGAACTGGCCTTCCTAGGCTGGATTTCCTACTATGCAGTCATCATTCCTAAGCCAAAGATCATTATATGTATTTCTTTTCATGTATTTCCATCCAATCACCATCTGTAAAATTTGGATGGCTGAGGTCTTAAAAATTCTATCAAATTGTAACAGGAAATAAAACATTTTTAACTAAATTTTAACGCTGGATGTTGCAGCTGTACACAGCTGGTCACCAATCTATGCTGCTGATCCACAAGTAAAGACAGGAGTTTAAGTCTGCCTTGCACTCGAAAACTCATTATCCACTGTTCCTACTAGAGGTGCAGCCAGTTTTCAGTTTAAACTTTTTCTGATTTGGGCTTGTATTGTAACATATATATTATATGAAGAGGAGTGGCATATCAGCTGTCTTACTGTTTTGCGAGGAAGCGATTTAGTGCTGTTGGTCTTCTCATAAACAAAACAACCTGTCTGTTCAGATAGACGAAAAAAGCTCCCAGAAATCCGCATGAGATCCTGAATGAAATCAGAGAGAGGATTTATATACACACTAATACATGTGCACGCTCATTAGTTTGAATTTGCTTCTGTCCTAAAGAAGTAATCAGATACTATGATTGAACATTTCTGAGTGTAAGGTTCCAAACGCACCCAATGATGGCAAAAGCAGGCAGCTCCTGCAGGTCAAATGGAAAGTCCATTCGGAATTTAGTACGGAACAGAGCTGTAATTGTAACTGCAGGCAAAAGCATATCTCGGTATCAGTATGAGCTCACTGCTGAACTGTGAATAATGGATTTGCGGGTATGCCTAACCAGAATCTTTGTTCCAGACAGATAGCACTCTGAATATAAAGGCGCTGAAGGTGGCAGCGAAGTATCCTCTCCAGTAATTCCTCACAGCAAAATATGTGGACGTGACCTCAATACTGAACAGCACACCTGCATGGGGGGGAATGTATATAGAGAAGCACAGATGTGAGTGATGTAGATACAGAGATTAAAAAGGTGTAAGGCAGAGTCAGATAAATGTGGATCAATAGTGTAAAGGATGAACATGACAATGAAGAACATAACCAAAGAGCAAAAAGAAAAAGAAAAAAAAATAATACATAGACAGAAGTTCACTGACTGTTAATGGATGATTCTTCAGTGGAGAACACAGTTTTCACTCTTTATATGATTAAAAAGCTTTAATTATAAAAAAATATATAACAACTAATTTTGATTTAATTATTTTAACAGTAATGTTGTTATTCTTTAAAGACTTATTGGTGCTACATTTAAGCTTGTATAGAACTGAAATACATAACTAAATATTAATGAATTTATAAATACAGTGGTACCTTGATATTCAACATTATTACGTTCTTAAGGCTTGTCGAGTACCTTGACATTTTTTTCCCATAAGCATAATGTGAATTGAATGAAAATCCACACTGTATAAGGCATTTGTGGATATATTCAGACAAATCCATCAGAAGTTAAGTCATGAAAAGAAGAGTGTAATATAGTCTATACTCTATCAAAGAAGTACCTATTACAATTCCATTAACCTACAGTTGGCCAAAATCACTAACACAAAGCTTATATTATAATAAAGTGCTGGCAAAATGTCATTTAATTTTACAAGCAATTAATTGAAAGTGAAAAGTAAAAGCAAAACACTTACTCAATTGTTGAACTCTGGGCTCTAGCATACCGCTAATGCTAACTGCAGCTTGTGTTCTGAAGGACCCAGTTTTTCTTTCTGTTGGCTGTCAGTACTAGCCTATTTAGGACCCATGGAGACTTATTTGCACTAAGAATACAGAGATCTTTACTGATTGCTATTGCTGATTGCTGAATCATGAATCATGAATTATGACATAAGTCATATGGCTCAACTCGTACAAGTTTGAGCAAATGCACCAAGTATCAAGCAAACAACAAAAACTGAGATAAATATTTCTAGGCAAAATGCCTCAAAAAACAAATTCTTAAAACAAGTTCTGAGGTGTTCGAGAAAGTTTCGGTGTTAGGTCATGGACTTGCTAAAGCTAGACAACATATTGAATAAGATGCATGTTAAATCCATACAAATAATAACATTTACAATATAGAATGCGTAAAATACTTAACAACCTAAATGGTAATTGTGCTGAATAAACATACTCTGTGAACAGGAAGAATAAATGATTAAAATGACCCATATTTCCAGACTCTTTCCTCATGGCTGATATGTTGCTTTCCTGTTACACTTTGATTTAATTAATTTAAATAATTAATTTATATAATTTTCAACAGAAATAATTTGCTGTCATCTTGAGGATTTTAATACCTTTTGCAATAAAAGTATTTCTAACATAAATTTGAAACCTGGAAGTGCGTACAAGTTCCCCTAATCGAAGAATCACCCCAATAAGGGTATTTATGTTTTTCTATAGGCCAGAACATCTATTACTGGATAATAAACAAACTGACTGGCAAAAAGACTGGATTTGTATCCTGAAAAGCAGAGAAACTGTAAAGAGAAAAACCACCAAAAGCAAGAAGAGTGTTTACCTCCGAGAGGAGTGCCGAAACAGCAGCCGACCCCCACAGCACACCCCACAGTCAGAATATCAGTGTAACCATAGGGATTCTACTAAGAGAAACAGAGCGTAGGTTATAGAGAGACAGAGGTAAGAGAGGGTAGAGGGGAGTGAGGGCATAGAGATGAAGGGATGCACAGCTATGAGCCAGGATTGGGATCGGCAGAGGAAGGACGTTGTGTGGGTGCGAGTGACACCAAAAGAAGATGAAAGAGCAAAAGAAAAAAGCAGCTGAGAGAGTTGGGATGAAACAGGAGTATAAAGTGAATGGGAAAAGAGGGAATCAGTGGGGAGCAAACTGATAATGTCAGGAAATTCTACCAAGCAAGGTTAACAAGAGAGAGAGAAGGAGAGAAAAAAAAAACACCAAACCAAACCCCTGTAGCTAGGCACATGCTAAATGCAATAATGCAGGTACCAACCCTACGTTAGCTGTCCCTAATAACAAAGTGTTATTATTATTATTAAAGTGTTATAATTATTTGTTGGTGTATAGTGTATAGTAATGCAGTATATAATATAAATATAAATGCAAACAGACAAAATACCTATATTAATAAAAATAGATAGACAGACAGCATGTGAATAAACTGAAAGATAGATAGCAAAACAAATAAAAATACATATACATCCCCAAATCAGTGCGGAAAAATACAAATTAGCACAGAACCGAAGATGTTTCATGTTTTGTCTGGGCAACTTCATTTCATTCGTTTATAAACATCCATTCCTGCATTTCATGCTCGCAACAAGTTCCAAAAAAGGTTGGGATGGTAAATATTTTACCACTTGGCGTTTTGCCATTCCTTCTCACGACACTTATAATAATAAAGACATAATAGAACCGGGGACGCCAAGCAATTCAGTGTTTCAGGTATTATTTTGTCCAATGCTTCCATCAAACATGTCATAATGGGAGCAACAGGATTGTTCCCAAATTCTTCACTCACGTGAATTAAAGTTGCAGTGCCATCTGAAGGATCAAAGGTCAAGGAATTCAGCTTAGGCCCTTTATGCACAGAAATTCCTCCAGATTCCATAAATCATTTCAGTAAATAATGCACTCTAGCAGGAGATATATACTGCTCACAAAAATTAAGGGATACTTCAAAACGATATATCTCTCATTTCTGTGAGCAAAGTATATAAATGACTTTCAATTGTTTTTGAGGGACAGTGTTATTAAACATTTTAATAACTTTATTATGGACTATTATGGACCATCTGCCCATCTTTGCTCCCCTTTTGTGGATTGTGTTTTTATAACAAACACTGATGATAATCATTTGTTTAAAATTATATCATTATTTGCTTTATTTTTATTTATTATATTTACTTACTTCTCCCCTCATTACTAGCTCTAGACTGTCGCCATACCAACCTTGTTTGGAAATTATTGCAAGCTTGATGTGCTGGAAAGGCTGTATATTGACAAATGAAATCAAGTTGACCAGCCGATTACATCTTCCATACAGATATACCTTCTTTTTTTGATTGGGCTTGTTGATGGATAGACAGACAGAAAGAATGGCATACATATTTATAGTATGTATATTTGCTTGGGAATTGCATGTTCTGCTTTAATTATTTTATAAATGTTGCTATTAGGGACAACTAACCATGTTAAATCCAGAATTAAACCCTAGTCGTTCATATAACTTATTTCTCTGTGCTTTTATATACTGTTTATAATACATAATGCAGTGTACATTTAAGTTACTTGCCTCCCACAGGGGCAGCGAAACAGGTTCCCACTCCCACCGCACACGCACACACCAGCAGGTCCTGCACATGGATGCTATTCTGGGCGGGGTTAAAAAAACATTGCAGAGGTGAACACATAACACACACAAACAGGGGAGGGGAGAGAGTTAATACACATAATATTAATACAAAAAGGCAAAAACAAAGACCAGCCCGGATATATATGGCGAGAAAAAAACTGGAGAGAGTGGGATAAAATGACATCCAAAAATGCATAGACAGGACAGAGGGCAGACTACGATCATATTCGTAGTATTACGTCAAAATAATATTATTATAACCCTTAACCACTGGTCTGAGGTTTTGACTGTGGCTCTATTAGAGCGAAAAAGAGCAAAACTGAGAGTTGCAGCCTGAACCTAGTTCAGCAGTAAGGGCTATTACGGTAATTGCGTGAGCCAGCATGAACATGCTCATGTCACAGGCTCATGCCAGTGCAGCTCAGCTCTCTGGCACAAACTCACACAGCAGGCTATAGGCTGAGGGAACTTTACCTCATGTACTCCAGTGAAGAAGGACATGACTCTGCTCAGCACGGCAGCACAGATACTTGCAATGTGAACAAATGGGCCCTGGGTTTGTTAAGAAAAAAACAGAAATACATGACAAAAAGAGCATAACATTCTAATTCCTAGGGGCGTAATGATTCATTCTGCTCACGATTCGTTTCGATACTCACAATTCAATTGTCTCACAATTATTGATTTTACACTCCACAAAAGACACTTTTTTTTTATTTCTGTAGTATAAACCCACCCAAGGAGGATGGGTCCCTTTTTGAGTTTTGATCACTGTCTCCCTAGGTTTGCTCAAGTTGGGATTGGCCATAATGTTGTAAAGCTGCTTTGAGACAATGCACCATTGTAGAAAATGCTATATAAATATACACTGCTCAAAAGATTAAGGGAGCACTCAAATAACACATCCTAGATCTGAATGAAATATTAATCTTTAAAATACTTTATTCTGTACAAAGGTGAATGTGCTAACAACAAAATTACACAACAATCATCAATGGAAATCAAATGTATTAACCAATGGAGGCCTGGATTTTACTGAAAGTCCCCAGAACTTTACCACTATCTCTAGGGAACGCGAAAGGGGGCAAGTGCCTGACCGCCCCACCAATGGCTCTGTAATGGCAACTGGCGAGGACGGTCGAGCGCTCCGGGGAAGGTAGGAACCCAACAACAGGCTGATTCAACTTTGATGCAATGTCCTTAAAACAAGTCAAAATGAGGCTCAGTATGGTGTGTGGCCTCCATGTGCCTGTATGACCTCCTGGGCATGTTCCTGATGAGGAGGTGGATGGTCTCCTGAGGAATCTCTACCCAGAACTGGACTAAAGCATCCTCATGGACAGTGGTGCAACGTGACGTTGGTAGATGGAGCGAGACATCCCAGATGTGCTCAATCGGATTCGGATCTGGGGAACAGGCAGGTCAGTCCTTGGCATCAATGTTGCAGGAACTGCTGACATACTCCTCCAGCCACATGAGATCTAGCATTGTCCTGCATCAGAAGGAACCCAGGGTCCACTGCACCAGCATATGGTCTCACAAGGGGTCTGATGAGATAATCTTGGTACCTAATGGCAGTCAGGCTACCCCTGGCAAGGACAAGGAGGGCTGTGCTGCCCTCAAAAGAAATGTCACCCCACACCATTACTGACCCTTGCCAAATTGGTCATGCTGAAAGATGTTGCAGGCAGCAGATCGCTCTCCATGGCATCTCCAGACTCATGTCTGTCACTCATTGTGAACCTGCCTTCATCTGTGAAGAGCACAGTCCTGATGTTCTCTGGCAAATGCCAAGCTTCCTGCACGGTGTTGGGTTGTGAACACAACCCCCATCTGTGGACGTCGGGCCCTCATACCATCCTCATGGAGTCGGTTTCTAACCATTTGTGCAGACACATGTACACTTGTGGCCTGCTGGAGGTGATTTTGCAGGGCTCTGGCAGTGCTCCTCCTGTTCCTCCTTGCACAAAGGTGGAGGTAGCGGTCCTGCTGCTGGGTTGTTGCCCTCCTACGACCTCCTCCACGTCTCCTGGTGTACTGGCCTGTCTCCTGGTAGTGCCTCCAGCCTCTGGACACTACGCTGACAGACACAGCAAACCCTCCTGGCCATCCTGGATGAGCTGCACTACCTAAGCCACTTGTGTGGGTTGTAGAGTCCGTCTCATGCTACCACGAGTGTGAAAGCACCACCAACATTCAAAAGTGACCTAAACATCAGCCAGAAAGCATAAGCACAAGTGGTCGGTTGTCCTCACCTGCAGAACCACTCCTTTATTGAGTGTGGCTTGCTAATTGCCAATAATTTCCACCTGTTGTCTGTTCCATTTGCACAACAGCAGGTGAAATTGATCGTCAATCAGTGTTCCTTCCTAAATGGACAGTATGATTTACATGGAGTTATTTTGTGTTGTTTAAGTGTTCCCTTTATTTTTTTGAGCAGTGTATAAGACTTGAGTTGACTTAAACAATGGACATTTACTTATATACATTTAAAAAAAAATACAATTCCAGTCCTTTACAATTGAAATAAATTAAAATAAAATTGTAAACAAAATGCCATATTCCATCAGTGCAATACCTGTTTACAATATTTCTTATATTCAATATTTATTTTGATTCTTTCACTACTACACTAATTAAGTTTTTGTGTGTTTCACTGGGTTAATCTGTCTGTGTGACTCATTCTATTGTTGTGTAGATTTGCCCTGTTCTGGAGCAGCAACCCTAATTTATTTGTATAACATACAATACAGGCATTAAAGGCATTATCTTAACCTATCTTACTGTAGCTTCACCATATATGAAATAACCATGGAAACGCTGTTTTTTACTTTTGAAGAATAACAATTCACAATAAAGTGTATTTTTCTTGTTTAAAAATATTTTATACAGTCGTTTAAACAAAAAGAAAAATTTGTTCCCTTGCAATTAAAGCTTAAGAATAGTATTATGAGACTGTGAGTAGGACTGCACCATCTGGTTTTCAAAAATGGAATTACATTTTTTTAAAACTTTGGACCATATAATGCATTGTCCCACCCAGCAATGGACATCGTTCCAATCATGACCCCTACTTGTTCCCTACTTATTATATTTGTTGCCCTTGATAACCATTAATTTAAATATAACTCAATCACTTTTCAGCCAAGTCTCTACCTAGTAAGTGGGTGTATCACTAGTTTGTGAGATTACCACAAGCAGCGATTCAACAATTTTCAGGGAAGTGAGAAGAATATGGCAATATGGCAAAAGTCTCAGAAATATATACACCAGATAAAAGATTAGTCACCTATGAAATACAAAATATTTCCTTAAACTTGTGGCTAGAATGTCCTATAGACTAAGATTTTTGCCATTGCTCCTAGACCCTTATGACCATATGTGTGGATACACCTGCAGCTTCAGCTACATACTCCACACTTTAGCCTTTGGCCAAATAAAATCACTGCCAACCAGTGACATCTTCTTTGTAACCCATTTGACACATCGGACGAGACACACACAGCACTGAACCACCTCTTCTCAATCTATGAATCATAGGTAATTATAGCTCAATCATCTTCATGCAATGGCATCTTCAGGAGAAACACCGGTATGCCTAGTTATTCCTGCAATTATCCAATCATCACCAATCATGTTGCAGCAGTGGGCAACATTCAGTCACCAGTTCTGCAGATTGAAATGTCTTGTTGATGAGATAGGACAACACAGACTGGTTTCCAAAAGACATGCAAAAAGGCTATGGCAACTCAGATAATCACACTGTACAACTGTGGCGAGATTTCAGAATGCACAAAATATCAAACCTTGAGACAGATAAGCTAGAACAGAAATGTCAGTGTCCACTTTAAGCCATTCAAGCATTGTTTACACGTCCGGGGAAAAAAATGCAAGAAAATCTAACTGTGAACTCAGTTTCATGAGCAGACTGCATCATTACACACCTTCTAGTAACTGTTTGTGAATACTGAACACTAAATATGCTCATTGCATAAGAGACTATCAAAGTTGAATGAGGTTTCAACATGAAAACATAAGAAAGTAATTAGAGGAAAGCACATGTACCTCCTTTCCCAAAGGCAAGCCGCTGCCCAGGCTAGCTGTCAGACCGATGACTTTGGCCACAAAGGCTTTCAGTGTCAAATACTCCTTCAGCACCACCCCACGCAAAATGGTTTTTAGCTCGGGAATACCAGAGCCTGAAATAAAGGTACAAACAGAATTAGATTAATAAGAGGGAACAATATCAACTCAACTGGTCACTTTTATATTAGGTACACATCAATGTTTCTATACTTACTGTCCATTTTATTAGTTCCACATAGATTACAATTACAATTACAGTTTGTACTCCTTCTATTTTGCTACATAATTTGTTAGTTCTCTTTACTACTGTGTTTGGGTGGTGGGACATTCTCAGCACTGTAGTGATGCTCATGTGGTGGTGCTGTGCTGCTATGAGTGGATCGGATACAGCAGTGCTGCTGGAGTTTTTAAACACTCACTGCTCGACTGAAAATAATGTCAAAAACATCACAACAAATAAATTACTGAAAAGCAAAATGTCCAACCAAGTATCCTGTAGTCAGCATAATGTGAGCACTGATTAAAGATTAAAGGATGACTACCACAAACTGTGCAACAAAGGATGAGCTACTGCCCAACCTTATATTTCAGCAACATGGTGTCTAATAGAGCACACAGTGAGTGAACAGTGATGTATAAACTCCAACAGCACTGCTGTGTCAGATCCAACCGTACCAGCTCAATATACACTAACACAGCAGCACCACATGAGTGTCACTGCAGTGTTGAGAATGAGCCACCACCCAAAAAGGACCTGATGTGTGGTGGTCGTGTGTGGGTCCTGACCAACTCATTATATCTGGACCACGTTGTGACAGAAGTTTTGTTTTGACCATACGCTTGCAGGTATGCACTGTTTAATGTCGGCATTACTTTGTGCGAAGCAAATTGTACAAATTGATGTACAAATTAAAACACAAAAAACATGTAGTACTGTAATATTCAACTTGAAGCACCTACCAATAACGAAAACAAAAGGAATGATACTGTATTGCTTCCTGCCCTCAAGACTGCAATTCTCATTTCTGTCAACAGGTTACAATGGTTTGCTTGTACTAGTTTTCTGTCATTCAGCCATGAATAAGCTGTATATATAAGATGTGAATAATGAGGTACATACCTATAGCTTGTGGGGATATCAAGTGGCAGAAGACAGATGAGAAGATAATAAGAACCATGGGATATGTAATCCAGGCCAGGTACTGGAATGGCACGTTCCCTTTTAATTCTGCATAAATCCATTTGTAGGCTGAACACAGAAAGGGGGAGCTTTTGTTTGAATCGGAATATTTTATCGGTAAACGTCTCTTTGTGTGAATGCTAATCTAGAGCACAGAAAATCATTCGGTAGGCTACCTTGCAAGCTTTTTGCACTAGCGTAGTCCATACTCCAGCTGACTAGAGCCATAGTGAAACCGAGCAGCACCAGGAAGATCCAGTCCTCCCCGAGCTTTGTCACTATATACCTCTGGATGTGGCTGAGGCAGGCTGAAGAGGGACAAGGTTACTCTGTTTAATGTGAGACATGAGCCTGCTGGACTATGGCAGATTACCATAGTATTACAAGTGATATTAAATAATAATAATAATAATAATAATAATAATAATAATAATAATAATAATAATAATAATAATAATAATAATAATAATAATGGTAATAACAATACATTTTTTTAAAATATTAAGAACACAATCTGAGCCAAGAATCAAAGCACTAACAGCTGCACCACAGTGTCACCCATATAATAATGATATAGTTAAGTGACGTTTAACGACCATCCAATCAACATTCATTTGCTTTAAAGACCAAGGTCTTAATTACAATAGAAACTGTCTTTTAATTCTAGAAGTTAAAGCCATAAACAGCTGGTCAAATAGCTGGTAAACCATACTATAGTTTCCATAATTACAACAGTTGCATTATATTATTATGCTACTGTAATGTAAATATAAAGGGTATATTCACAAGAAAACCATATGTAAACAATACATAAGTGTGTCAAGTGGAATGCTAAAGTTCACAGCAATGGAAGCTTAAACTGTTACGTCATACCCTAAAGTGTTTTTTTTTTATCTGTGGTGGCCTAGTGGTTAAGGTACTGGACTATGGATAAGAAAGTCCAGGGATCAAACCCAACCTCTGCCAAGCTACCACAGATGGGTCCCTGAGCAAGGCCCTTAATACACAATTGCTTGGCTTGTGAGACTACATGAATTGTAAGTTGC
The DNA here is from genome assembly GCA_033117975.1 of Parotocinclus spilosoma. Classification (NCBI taxonomy): domain Eukaryota; kingdom Metazoa; phylum Chordata; class Actinopteri; order Siluriformes; family Loricariidae; genus Parotocinclus; species Parotocinclus spilosoma. The sequence goes on from JAVSBV010000001.1 coordinate 3,362,300, forward strand.
TCTGGATAAGGGTGTCTGCTAAATGATCTAAATTAAAAAGCTTGACTTAACTGCCATAAAAAAGTACAATATTTATGGCCATAATTGGAGGTTTTGTTTACAATTAATATTCAATATTAAATAATTTATTTTCATGAATATTGATCTACTTTGCATTGAATACATTACAATTCTGCGTTGTATACAGACAGGAGAGTTTGTGCTGTGCTTAAAACTACAAGCACCCTGCCGGCTTCTCTTGAGCACTGAGCGCTGTTCATTTTACCTACTTAAAGTGTTCAAAGTGTGATACTGTATTGCCTCTTTTGGAAATTAGTCTTTTTCAAGCTGACTCATTCCCTCGTGTTTGTGTGCAGTCAGCGAGGTACGTTTATGCATGTTCGTTTATGCGTACATTAATGTGTGCGCATTTATATTTTGCGTGTGTGATTGTTAATGTGTGTTTGTTACTGAAAAACATTTTTAGCAGATTCCCTTATCCAGAGCGACTTCCAATTAACACAATCTGACAATCCAAGCAATTGTGGATTAAGGGCCTTGCACCACAGTCCCCCCCAAAAAACAAGGTTTTGTGTATTTCCTGGAGAGTGTGACGTGTGTAACAGTTTAAGCTTCCATTGCTGTGTGCTTACATATTGTTTACATATGGTCTTCCTTTGATTATCCCCTCTATATTTACATTACAGTAGCATAAGAATATAATGCAACTATAGTAATGTCTAGTCAAAAGTCATTTTGGCCAACAACCTGTTTCACGGAACGTAATGTGGAATAAATGGCACATAGCTGTTATAATAATTATACAAAAGAAAAATAAATTAGCCAATTTAGTACCAAATTATTTACTGGGCTCTTGTCTCACCTTGGCATTTTGAATAAGGCTGATGTTTTTTTGTTGAGGAGAAACTGCCAAAGCCTTGTGTCATGGATCCAGCTTCCACGGTGGCATGATGCGTGCGGCCGTAGCCTCTGCTGGTTGCCCTTGCATTGCCGGTGTGTTTCCTCGGCTGGCTGTCAGTGAGCAGATGTGTGGCCTCCCGCTTGCCAGTACTGCTCGGCTGCTCCCTGTACTCTCCATACAGCTGAGACACAAAGTGGGAGTGTGTGTTATGAAAAGGAGGATTTACCCCAAGGCTTCACTAGCACTGTACAGTTTATAATCATCAAGACATTCTAGAACTTACCATCACTAATATTGTAGATATCTGTATGAAATTACTGGTTTAGAAATCATTTTCAATTATGCCCAAAAGCCAAGCTCTACTGTTCCGCAGCTATTACTGTCTAATAGGGACAGCCTATTTAGTGTGTCAGCACAGATGTGACTGCTCAATAAAGCATTTAAAGAATACATAGAGCACTGGCTTTTTCAATAAACAGCTAAAGTCATGTTGCAAAAGGAAATAAATTCCATGCACCAAATTGCCAAGAATTCGGTATTGTGTTATTGTCTTGTCATTGTTCAAGTTTGCAGAGCTCATATAATGTGGTGAAAATTATAGCCTTGGTTGCCTGTTCTTAGCTATCAGCACTGGTCATCTGCTGCTGTAGCCCACCAGCTTTAAGGTTCGAAGCGTTGTGCATTTAGAGACGCTCTTTTAGAGACCTCAGTTGTAACAAGCAGTTATTTGAATTATTGTTGCCTTTTTATCAGCTTCTCCATTCTAATACCCCGTTTGAACTTTAGCAGTTCGTCTTGACTTCTTCTACATGCCTCAACGCATTGAGTTGCTGCCATGTGATTGGCTGATTAGAGAGCTGCATTAAAGATTAGTTGTGTACTTAATAAAGCAACCTTTCACAGACTCAACAGCACAATCAGTCTAGTAGGAGGGATATAACTATATATATTATATTTATACTATATGTACTCATATATATATATATATACTCATATA
>JAVSBV010000001.1:3364297-3379156 GCA_033117975.1 Parotocinclus spilosoma
GATTTTTCTTTTATATCCATGTTTGTCAGTATGTGGCTTGTCATATAAGCTCTTGTACGTGTACTCTTGTACTTAGTATTATTCCTGGTCAGGGTTGTGGGAAAGTCAGTGCCAAGTTGGCCACACAAGGCACAAAGCAGGAACAACTATAGACAGGCACCAGTCCATCATATGCAAATACACTCGTACACTAGGGCCACTTCAGAAATACCAATTAACCTTATATATTTTTGGAATGTGGGAGGAAACCAGTGACTGCTGAATATGTAATATAATTTTTTAGCATTTAACTGGTTATTGAATTTTTCAGAACGAACAACATATTTAGTATGATTCCTTTTATTTAACTATTACAGAAGTCCAGGGAGGTATTAGGAATAATGATGGAAGTTATGTTTTTCACAATAAAAACATTGTTGATCTAAAGTTCAGAGCTCCTAACATTATAATTAAATTATAATTTTTTAATTATCATTGGAATCCATTTTGTGGTCTAACCTTAATACAAACTTTACACAATACAGTTTATACAGTTCGATTGTGTTTATTTACACTGCTGCTTCTGCTATCTTAACTTTGTCCTATTGCTAAAGTAATTTCTTGCGTGTTTTAGCGCACACTGCCCTTCTCCCCTCCTCCTGCTCAATTCTTCCACCCTGTTTGTACCTGCCTTAGTGTGCAGACACACCCAGCACCACTTGAGCTGCCCAATCACGGCACTTCAGAGAGACACTCTGAAAGTCCACTTCCTGTTGCTCTATGAGAAAGGAGAATACTCCATTCCTGCATGGAGAAGGGACAAGGCCTGGACTACTGGAGCAAGACATAAAGGAACTATGGTGTTTTTTGGGAGAGTGGACAGAAGATCAAAGAAGTTCCTGAAAACCTGACCTGGAATAGAAATGTGTTCCCTTTTCCTTACGGCCAAAGAAGAGCGAAAGTGATAAGAGGGAGGAGGGAGGACCTGTGTGTCTCTGCTCAGACTTGTTTGGGAATTTAAGGAGAGAAGGAGGAGGGAAAGATATTCTGACACAGAGGAACGACCATGGTGTAAACACTTGGAGTTTATGGCTTGAAAAAGCAGGCTGAATTAAGAAACAGGTAATTCAATCACAGCTATCAGTAAAACTTTTATCTCACTCTCGGGCACTGATTTACTCACCAAGCATGCGCAGGTATGTGGAACATTTCAGTGTTGTGCAATTCAAGTTAGTTAGATCCTTAACAGGAGAGGGAGAAGACAGTCTACTCCAAATGCAGGTGAGTATCCTGCAGCATGCCCTTAGCATTGGCACTTAAAACTGCACACATTTGATTCCATTTATAAAGTCAACATTAGAGTACTGTGTTTGAAACTTATTCTTTTAGCTGTGATTCACTCTTCAGTCTTTTATTATAAGCTTGCAGAGTAATTTATCCATATGTTTACAATTGTGAATTCATTTTGTAGGCGCACATATACTAACTGACATGTTTCAGGACAATCTGGTTTATGGGTTGGATGATATTCTTGCAAAATGTTTCAGACCAGAAAAAGGGTGGAGAGGATTTGCAAATAAAAAACCTGCAGTGTTTGCAATCAGAATGAACCAAAGATATTCCATGTTTTGTCTTGTCAACTTAATTATATTTGTTAATAAACATCCATTTCAGAATTTCAGTCCTGAAAGACATTCAAAAAAAAGAAAGGGTTGGGCGGCAATGTAAAGCTAGTAATGAGGTAAAAAAAAAAAATATGCGAATTCAGTTGTTGACAACATCAGGAGTGTTGACATCACCTGAAATCACATCATTAAAAATATCCTGTTTGTCAGCAAATGGTTAAGATTAGGCTTCTTTTTTAAAATGACATTTGTTAATGTTACACTGTATTGTAAAGTAATCTCCTGTCCATGTGATTATATCAGCTACTGATAAATGACCTTTTTTGATGCTGTGCTAAGGGACTGGACATCACAAGATTTTAGTTTAGGCTTGTGCCCTTGCCCTCTATAGACTGGAATTCCTCTAGATCCCTGTAATCTTTCTTTGACGCACATTGTTATTAAATATTTAAAAAAAAATTGAAAAAATTCTCATCCAAGTTGTTGATAAACTTTGCCCATATTTGCTCTTCAAAGCCTTTCATAGATACTGCTTTTGTACCGCACCATGCTTATAATTACCTGTTTGAAATTACAATTGATTTTATTACTATTATTATTTTTTTTTTTACAAAATAACCTGACTTGGTTTGGAACATTTTGCAGGCCTAAAATTAAGGACTGGATGCTTATTAACAAATTAAATGAAGCTGAACAGAAAAAACATAAAATATATTAGTTAAATACTGTCTGCAATGACATAAAAGTCAACGTAAATGGAAGAATTTGATATCAAAGAAAGCAATTAAGCATTTTGTCATATAGCTGGAATATCCAAGAATGACTGAGGAGTTTCTACCTTCTCTCTTTTTTTATTTGCACTTTCCATACACAACCAACTTTTTTCTGGTTTGGGGTTGTATTAATGTAAACAGCATCATCTGGGAGGTGAGATGTTTTACTGAAAACACAATTTAAAAAGACAATATTTAAACACATTCATGAACAGTTTACAAAATGTTGCACATTAAACTTCATTTTAATTGGTTTTTAGTTTTCTGTGCTTATCCAGTCACTAGTAAATCCATTTTACAGAGCAATCTATTATCGAGTTTATCTTATATCACAGCATACGCAGTGTCAGTAAATATAATTATCCCTGACAGGTTTTCTAAATTATGTTGCCATGGGAACCAAACGCACAAATTGGACCAACGAGGACTCTTTACAACTGCCATGCTACCCAGCTACTCCTGACAGGGACTATCAATCGAACAAGTGGACGAATCATAAGGCCAGGTCTCAAGCCGGTCCAGAAATCCAAGCTGAGCAAGTGAGAGAAAGGGAAGTGCGGGCAGCTAGGGAGATGGACAGAATTCGGGAAAGACCAAGAGAGGAAAAGAGGGATATAGATCAAGATCGAAGAGGGAGGGAGAGGCTTTTAATGTTCAAGGAAAGAGCAGCAGAGGCAGACATATGGCAAGAGGAAGGCAGGAAGACAAACGGACGAACGGCTACATGGCAGGAGCATGAAGAGTATAGACAAAGAGAGAAAGGAGACTCCTTTCCCAGGACGTCGAGGCAAAGTAACGAACGGGAAACAAGAGCAAGGCACTCAATTGACCAGGGTTATGAGAATAATATGAGATGGCTGAGGGAAGCAGACATGAGGGAAAGAGAACGAGAGAAAGACCGAGAACGACCCAGAAAGATGGACAAAGATATCCAGAAATACAGAGACAAGGCAAAGCAGGGGCCAAATGAGGAGATGAGATGGAGGGAAAGGGGTAAAAGGACAGAAGGAAAAATGTTAGAAATGGAAGACAGAATGAGAGAGAGTGGGCGGGACGCTGGAAGGAGGGAGAGAAGAGAAGAGAGAAACACAAAGGCCAGTGACCAAGAGATCATGGGAAGGCGAGAAGTAGATAGAGATAAAAACAGAGCAGGACATAGAAAAGATCATTACTATTCCCCGCAAAGAAGGAGAATCATGGAGGGAGATGGAGAGAACATTTCAGATTGGGAGGAGAGGGGCGAAACGGGGAGGACAAGGGAGAGACGCAGATACACAAAGAGCGAAGGAGACATTAATGAGGAGGAGGAAAGAAAAGTAAGACGGGAGGAGGATTCAGTGCATTCGAGACCAGACCGCAGTAAGAATAAGAGAGACAACGAAAGAGAAAGAGCCAATAGAAAGTTGAGGGAAAGAGAGTTGCAGGTAGAAATGGAGAGGCAAAGAGAAAGAGAGAGGAGAAAGCTAATAGAAAGGGAACGCTACAGAGAGGCGGACTGGCAGAGGGAAAGAGGAAATGAAAGAGAAACTTCTCAATCACGAAGGAGAGAAGAAGATAGAGACTGGATGATGGAGAAATATACAGAGCATTACAGAGAGCAAGACAGGAAGCCCAGAGATTGGGAAAGAGAAAAGAGAGGACCCGGTGGCCTGAGGGATCAAGACAGCTCCGCTCAGGATAGAATAAGAAAGAAGGAATCCCCCTCAGACAGCACACACAGTCCTTACACTTCAGACAGAGAGAAGTCCATGGAGGCAAGTCTGGAATCGGTACATATTAAGGGGGAAGCCCCAAGCAATGAAGAGGGTCTCTCAGGAAGTGACATGGAGAACAACCAGTGTAGACGAGGAACTATAGACAATGCTCAAGACAGAGAAAGCATAACTGAGAGCGTCAAAGAGAAAAAGATAAAGAGCAGTGAAGGGGCCCAGGAAGTCATACAAGGGCTGGGAGAATTAGAGTTAAGGGAGCATGGTGAAAAACAGGAAATGAGGGATGGAATAAAAAAATCTTTACAGCACAAGCCGAGACCACACAGGAAAATGTGGCTGGAGCCTCGATCAGGAAACGAGAAAATAGAGTCATTACTGGAGGAATATAGAGAAAGAACGACAACTAAGGAGAAATATGCTCTGAGGTTCAAAGAACAAAAAACATCTCCAAACGAAGACAACAGGAAGTATGGCGAGAGCGCACTTGCATCATCAGAGGAGGGGTATAGGGAACTAGACAGAGAGTTCATGCAGGAGTTTGGCAATGAGAATATGGAAGACAGACGAGGTAGCGACGGGATCACGGAGCCTGTCTTTGACAGCGAGGGGTCATTAGATGCACCATTTCAGATGGAGGCAGAAAATGTGGCTGATTACATGGAGGGGAGTGACAGAGAAGATGAGAGAGGGGGCGATAGACACGGTAATTCTGAGGAGGAAGAGGGAAGTGAGGGGGAGTGGGAAGATGGGAAGCAGAGAATGACATCAGGAGATGATGGTTTTATAACCGTTTCCAGTGGAGCAGATGACGATGAGGCAGATGAGGACAAGTTTGAGGACTGTAAAGAATTTTGGGATGGTGGAGATAGAGAGGCACTCACTAGGCAGTCACCCACAAGAACTCCCCAGAGCGAGGGTGAAGGTGAAACCGGCCTGACCAAAGTAAGAAGTGACCGCACTGTCACTGTCTTTTGTGTGGTTGGTCAAACTCTTCCTAGGTCAGGATCCAACCAAAACTCACTAATGGATCAAGTGGAGCTGGAGGAGGTCAGTCAGCAGTCATCTACAGAAATGGGAGATGGGAGCGATCAGGATGCAACGCCAATCAGTGAAGAGAGCGAGAAAGAGTACGACAACAAGGATGCTGCAGCGCCAAAGGAGGACATTATGGTTACTGGCAATGGGAGTGTGGAAAATGACATTGAACCACACACAACAGAATCTTGCGTGAAATTACCTCTCGGTGATCCTGAGTCAGAGAATATGGACAGGAATTGCCATTTGGAGGAGGCTGGGAGTATACCGGAGGAAAGAAAGCGTTTCTCTGCTGCTCCACATGTAAAATGGGCCAAAAATGTGCTAAGCGAGATCCTGGGCTCTTCTGAAGAAGGCAGTCTTAGCATGCCTGAACCAAACGATGGCACGCACTCTGAGACTGAGAGCCAGAGAGACAACGGGTCATTCACCACACCCCTCTATGGTGTTGTCCAGAAACCCCGTAAGCACAGACAGGTGAAAACGTTCACCGATCATGACTCATTACATTCAGGACCAGAGGACAAATCAGTAGAAAATGATATACTCATACAGGTAGAGGGGCATTTAGAGGAAGCTGAGCTGGAGCTTGATTACGATGATCAATATTACTTGATTCAACACAGTGGTGACCTGAACAGCCTCTCCTCAGAAGGAGAGCCAGACAAAGAGGAAAGTAGAAAGAAAAATTCGAAATGCAAGAAAAAGCCAGTATGGAAAATGCTAAGCTCTGGCAGTTTCCGAGATTTTGGGCCTGAAGCATGGGGAAGGAGGAAGGGGATTCGAAGGACGTTACAAAAACAGAATGAAGATGAGGAGGAAGCAGGAGGAGGAAGGGACCGCAGGACCAGAGTATTCCCTTCAGGTAAGAGGGAACTGGATTTCAATTGACAATACTGTGCAAAAGTCTTAGTTGGATTAGACATACCATTGTTTTATCAAAGATACAATGACCATATATAATAATTTATATCTCTTAATTAGAATACAATCTGATGAATCAGCTTCTGTAGGCTACAGTGGCAAGTATACTGCTCACAAAATTTTCAAAGATGAGATTTCAAAATGAATACAAAGAAGATCCCACAAGACAATCTCATCCTGTTCATGTCCAAACACTGTCAATGTGTTTTGGCAGTATTGGGTGATCATACACCCTACTGAACAGTTAATGTGGGGAACTCTCGTCTAGTTTAACATGCTTCTGTTCACCCCCATAAATATATCACTAACTACTCAATCATAATTGCATCTCGTTTGCGTAACTGAGCAACTTTCTTTGACATTTTTTTGCTTCTTTTCCAATCACTTTATATTCATTTTGAAATATCCCCTAAGTTTTGTGAGCAGTGTATTTCGTGCGACCTCCCCTTACACTTGAGCAATAGAAGCCTCTGGCAGCTTCATTGCTTCACCAAGTTCACCCTTCTACAATCCCTGATCAAAAATGCTTTTAGAAGGTTAGCAGCTAAAACCTCACTTTTTCAGAAGGGGAGCTGGATGAAAAGGCTACGATATGCTACAACTTGCAAAGACTGGAAAGACGATCAGTGTATAAAAATATTACGAAATGCATTATAAAATGAGTGTAAAATGTTTGGGACCAAGCATCGACAATATGATCATTATACCATTGCTAAACCAAAAAATCTAATGGTGACCTAAGACTTTTGCATATCTTGTATCTTGCATGTATTAAAGTTTTATATAGTATAAGATATTATAAGCATATACAGTATATGCATAGTTTATTACAGGAAAAAAACGGTCCAAGACAATGTAGATAATTATGTATGGAAAATCAGAGTACTGTGTACATGTGGTTGAAAAGAAAAATATCCAGAGATATCCATACTCAAGTTGCTCCCAGTCACAGAGATCAAATATTTATTGAAGGTCTGCAGTGTTAGATTTCCTAAAGCTGTCACTAAGTCTCTAAATCAAGATGCCACATCCATGCCATCAAATTACAGTGTGTTTGAAAAGATTGCAATAACAAAGCCCTTTACCCTTTAAGAAATGAAATAAAATCAGTTTATACAGACAAATAAATAACATTTAATGTAGAAAAATGGTAAATAATAAGAGTAATTATAAAGAAAAAAAAGATGTATTCACACTTTCATTTATGGAAGAGGATCTATGGAGTACTTTACTAGAACACACACATAAACGGCTGGCTGACTTTGCCAAGAAGGTGGCAACTGGGTCATGGTTGATCAAGTTGTGCCCTCCAGATCTGGTGATCTAAACACAACTAAAATATTAGCAGTAGGCTTAAGAATTCTTTGGTGCTAATGAGAATCTGTGCTAAGGAATGTCTCTGATTCTTTGCTCTCAGACCGAGTTTACAGTGGCACGTGCCTCAATAAAATTTTACCGTGCCCCTTTAAAATGCTCATGGCAAAAAGTCCAGTTTACACTGGATATTAGACACCACACAAATTCACCATAGGGACTACATTTTCCATAATTCCCTGACACTTTTCCAGTCAGAGCAAGTTTAGTAATATTGACGTCTGCAGTGATTTAAGAGATGTCTTTATTATTAAGTCACGCTACAGGCAAGATAATGACAGGTCATAGCTAGTGTGGGAAAAAGTATTTGATACACCACCAATATTGCAAGTTTTTCCACCTACAAAGAATGAATCTGTGCGTAAATTTGATCGTAGGTACACTTCTGTGAGAGACAGAATCTTAAAAAAACATGATTTTTAATAATTGATTTTCATTTCATGACATAAAATAAGTGTCTGATACAATAGAAAAACATAACGTAATATCTGGTACTGAAACCTTTGTTTGCATTTACAGAGGTAAGACATTTCCTGTAGTTCTTAACCATGATTTTGGCCCACACCTGATCTTTCAGGTTTCGGGGCTGTCACTGGGCAACACTAAGCTTCAGTTCCCATCTATTTCTATTGGGTTCAGGTCTGGAGGCTGGTTAGGCCACTCCAGGACCTTGAAGTGCTTCTTAATGAGCCACTTCTTAGTTTCCCTGGCTGTGTGTTTCGAGTCTTCGCGTTTCATGCTGGAAAACCCAGCCACAACCCATCTTCAGTGCTCTCACTGATGGAAGGAATCTCGTGATACATGACCCCTTCCATCCGCGCTTCAATACGGTACTGTCTCCTTCACAGAAGAGCACCCACAAAGTATGATGTTTCCACCCCCATGCTTCATGGTTGGGATAGTGTTTTCATCCTTCTTTTTCCTCAAAACACATTGAGTGGAGTTCATAAAAAAATCTGCTCTCATCTGACCACATCACCTTCTCCCATGCCTCCTCTGAATCATCCAGATGGTCACTAATGAACTTTAAATGGGCCTTGACATTTGCTAGAGTAAGCAGGTGACCAAGCGTTCCCTGCAGGATTTTAATGATAAAAAAAAGAACCCTCCATTTTTGTAGGTGAAAAAAACTTCAGCAGGGTATCAAATACTTATTTTCCTCACTGTATATGGTTTGGCCGCTTTTAACCATATAATGGCTTAAGTTATGTTAGCAGAAACAAAATGAATGCAATTAATTAAAATCAACTTTAGTGTCAATTTGTTCTTCATTTTTCAACCATAGCAGAGGAACTCCCCCTTTAGTGTTAAATCTCATAATCTACAGTATTTAGTGTTTAATGGGTTTATTTTTTATGCACAGTTGTGCCCCTATGACTGATATTCAAGCAGAGGGATACAACTGTGCCCCTCTAAATTCTAGTAGTCCAGAAACACCATTCTTACAGTCTTAACATGTATTACAGAAGAAGACTCACCGCTGTTATAACAGCAAATAAATAAAGCCTAAAGTAATTCATGCTTAATTATTTTCTTTAAATAAACATGTTTCTCTTAATAGCGTTATTATTTTACTGTCAGAATAATTTGAAGCTAATTAATCCCAGAAAAGTTTTCAAACCTTTTTTCCGCATCATTAGGTGCTAATCTTTCTAGAGATGTGAAAAGAATGCTTTTGTAAGCGAACTCTTAATCTGTAATAAAAAATTGTTAGGTAGTAATTAGTCCTTGGCATTCAGGAAAACGGAGCAATTTCCCGAAAGGAGAAAAATTTCCCCGGTCCCAGACAGTATTGCTTTATATCATGTCAGAGCTGATTTTTGTTTTGATGGCAACAGCTTTAGTGACTCACAACCTATTGAGCGTAAATTATCTAAAAAAGAAGGTCAAATGCATTTTCTGCTCACCTGTCAAAGGCTGTAGTAAGATGTTGCTCGGTTCTGGTAAGGATATAATGCTTTGTTTGTTTTTGGCTGATCTCAGATGATAAAGGATGTGACTTTGTTGTTTTGCTCCGCTGCCAGATGTCTTGTGCTAAACATCTCTCTATGAACTTTGTTCTGTTGTGCAGAGGATGAGTATGACGAACTGTATGCCACCTGGAGTGAAGTAGATCTCATGTAAGTAGATTATCACACACTAAAGCTAGCTATTGTCTCTTCTGTTATATCTGCCATTACACTCTCAATGTTTCACTGTTGTTTACATATCCAGTCAGCCAAGGGTAGGCAACTGAGGCTACAATTCACACAGGTTAACCAAAATTGGCAATAAAATATTGGACCCATCGTCTATTCGGACGAGTCTTGATTTCTGCTGTGATATTCAGATGGTGGAGTCAGAATGAGATGTAAATAGCATGAAAGCATGGATCAAGTCTTGGATCCAGTCTCCACTTTGGACCTTAATACCAGCTAAGTGTTGTTAAAACACCTGAGTACTGGTGCTGACTATGTCTATCCCTTTATGAGCACAGTGCATCATATTCTGATGGATACTTTCAGCAGGGTAACATTCTATGTCACAAAGCTCAAATCTCAAACTGGTTTATTGGACATGACAATGTAGTCAAATGGAATCCAGTCACCAGACCAAGCTCAGTTTTAGAGGCACAAAGGAATTGTACAAATATATGTCAGACTTAGATCTAATTATATGTCGGTTATAAGCCTTGTTTTTTTTTTCCTTAGGAAATTTAAAGGGAGAATCAGCAGGTCACGAATGAGAAACTCCAAATTTTATAGTAAGTTTCTTTAATGTTTGGCTACAAATTTGTCGTTATGTATCTCATATTTGACTACTGCTTACGCTATATGGACCTCAACTCCATCAGACACCTTGAAAATGCTTACTACCCGACCTCACAGTCATGTTCCAAAATCTAGTGAAATGTCCTCTTAGAAGAACCAAGACTGTTTTAGCAGCAAAGTAGAGTTTAAACTCTATACTTATACCCATTTGGATGTAATAATGGATGTAAATACTTTTCAGAAAATGAATAACTGTTTAGCTAACCTAAAATGAATGTGGCTGCCTACAAAAACTATTAATGTTTTAAAGACAACATGCTTGAAGGCTTTATTACAATATAAAGAGTGTATGCCCATAGTGTAGCAAGTAGAATATATTTAGTACCACTTAGGATGAGTTAAAATACAAGCTTATATCAAATTCAAGCCCTTTTCACAATCATTAACCAAATGTTAAAAGAAATAAACAAATTCTACCAGATGTAGCATCGGGCTGTTAGCTTGTTAGCATTGGTTTACTTTGAATTGATTAAAAACATACAAAGAATGTGCTAGCTAGCCCTTCAGAAAACATGTTTCATTACATAAACACCTTCTTAATAACTCACTGTTTGTCTACTAGCCGTTCTACAATGTTACTTTTTACTAGCATGCCATATAGAGTCAACGTCTGTTGAGACTTGTGTCTCCTAACCCCGCACAGACACGTTTGTGCTTGTAAACCTGCAGAACAGCTGCCATCTGTATTCTGACTTGCCTGTGCGATGTTTGGTTCTGTATCTATGGCATTGCCTGATCACGTTTGTGTATTTTGTTCTAGCTTGCCAAATTTACAAGGCACCAACTTCCTCTGAATGTCTTTTACTCATTTAGATTCTCAGTTGTACCAGCAGTACAGCGAGGTAGTCCAGAACAGGGAGCTTCTGCGTCAGTCCCATTCTGATTCCTCCTCTGTTTTGGGCGAGGTTGGTGCAGTTCATGCATCCTCTTCTCCGTCCCCTTCATCTACTCCGGCTCGCCGGCCCCTCCCAGCGCTTCCTCCTGTGCCCCATCCCCACTCTTTGCCCCATATGGACTCTGTATCCGGTGCAAGTGACTCCCTAGCCACACCTTTTAGCCTACCTCAGAGGTCCCCGTCCCCTCGGCTGTCCAAATCCTTTGCGTCCTCGCCCATGCTGTGGCAGGACTTGCCCGGTGTGAGAAACAACCCCGAGCTCAAGACGCTCACTGTCGACCAGAGACGCCTGCAGGAGGTACTGTGCTGCTTCAGTGAATACGAGTGAGGTTTTTAGCTTTACGACGCACTGTTCTGAGGGATTGTGTTTTGTAGGTAAGGTTTGAAGTGGTGACATCAGAGGCGTCATACGGCAGCAGTCTGGACATCGTAGTTGAGCACTTTGTAAAATTCAAACAGCTGAATGTACATTTGACGTCACAGGATAAGAACTGGCTTTTCTCCAGACTCTGTGATGTCAGAGCTATCAGTCACAGGTAAGAAATACCACTGCTACGGTTACTGAACTGCTCATAGTTCTGTAGGTGCATGTCCCAATACTTTTGATAGCATGAGGGCGCGGGTCCTAATACTCACAAGGGGTGTGTGTCCCAAAACCGTTGACCGCATGCGAGTTTGTGTTCCAATACTTTTGGCCAAAAGTATTGGAACGCGCACCCGTGTTGGCAACGTGTGGGTGTGTCCCCCAGCACTTTTGTCTATATGCGGGTGTGTCCCAGTACTTTTGGCCACATGCAGGTGCTTGTACCTTGTCCATAACAAGTCACGCAGACAGTGATGCTCTGTGGTGACATCATTGATTTCAGTTCAAATGAATTCTGTCGGTTGAAATTTGAAACAGAACATTCCATCAATGCATTTCTATGGCAAATTTAAAATCTATTAGATTTAAATCTATGAAAACTATAAATCAGATCTGGTCCAAAAAAACACAACATACCACACATCACGATTATCTATGCAACAGTGTTTGTACGTCAAGCGGTTTGGGCTGCATTAATCACAGAAACGTGTGGAATAATAATAATAATAATAATAATAATAATGATGATGTGTGGAAGAAGAATTATAAGAAGCACAGTATAATTGTTCCTGCATAACTTATTGTGCTGTTTACAGTCTGTCTAACCTACGATTGGGTTGTGTTGTCCAGTTTCTTTACTCAGCTGGAGGAAAGAGTGGAGAGTGATACAATGCACTTTACAGTCTGTGATATTATCATCAAACACTGTCCCCAATTCCGATCAGTATATGTGCCCTACCTCACCAATCAGTCATACCAGGATCAGACGTATCAAAGATTAATGTGAGTTGCATCATGTTTCACTCATTTATAAACATGTTTACTGTACACCGACGGTACATTTGTATTCCTGCACACTTACATTCATACTATATATAATAATATAATAGTATGAATAATAATCGTACTGTTTGCTCATCCTGCCTGTGATCTTATACAGGAATGAGAACTCTGCCTTTCGGCACATAGTGGAAAAGCTGGAGCAAAGCCCGAAGTGCCAGAGACTTCCTTTCCGTTCCTTCCTCATCCTACCATTTCAGAGAATCACTCGTCTGAAGCTGCTCGTACAGGTATTTTATGGTACAAAGTATAAATACGATCAACTGTATACTATGTGCATCAATGCCGTACGTACACTAGCCATTTATGAAGGTGCACCTATCATATAGGAACATTATATAGTTACAGTAATACCTCGGTTCTTGACCACCTCAGAACGAATCAAATTCAGTTCTTGATGCATTTTGGCTAGAAAAATTTGCTGTGAGGCAGCGGTGCTACCCAACGAGCCACCGTGCAGCCTGTGAATTTATTAAATGCACAAAATAATGAAAGGGTTTTTTTTTTCTGAACAGTGTAATAACCATAGCCTATGGCAAAGAGAATTGGTTCTAAATGTATGTTGTTTTGTTCAAATATGTAAAAATTTCAGAGAAAATGCCAACTCTATTGCCACCTCAATTGGTTGTGGTATAGACACTACTCACAAAAATCAGGGGATATGTTATTAAGGGGGATATTTCATTTTTAAAAAATCCCCAAATTTTTGTGAGCAGTATACATTTCACTCATTGTCCTGGTTCAATCTTATTAAACTCTATATAAATGCCTTGTCTTTTTGTCTGTGTCCTACAGAATATTTTAAAGAGAACAGTTCCAAAATCAAAGGATGAGGCACAGGCTATAAAAGCCATGAAATTACTAGAGAAGGTAAACAATCCATACACACACACACACACACACACACATATTTCTATAGATTAACTGAACCCCACTGTTCATCTGTTTTTTTGTAGATGATCCAGGAGAGTAACGACAGCATATCACAGATGAAGAGCATCGAATCGCTTGTATCCCTCAATGCAAAGGTGGACTTTGAGTGCAAGGTGAGAGTGAGCTTAATATGCTTGACAAAAACATAGCTTTAACTTGACCTAAATGAACCAGGAAAAAAAACATTAAAAAACATGCTGTAATAAATATTATTGTGTTATTATTAAATAAATAAATAAATATTATTAAAGATTATAACATTAAATTTGGCATCAAAATGCTGTGTTGGAATGTTTGTCTGTCTGTTGTCAGACTGTTGCTATCAACTTATGTATCTACACCATATGGACAAAAGTATTGGGACACTTAAACATTACTCTTATTACAGGAGCTTTTTAGACATTCCATACTAAGATTTTGGAATGTGTCTTTGGGAATTCTTGCCCATTAATTTAGAAGTGCATTTGTGAGCTTGAACATTGATGTTGGACAAGAGGTCCTGGCTCACAAAGATGTTTAGTTTGCTAGAGGTCAGGACTGCCCAGTAAAGCTCCTTCCACATCGAACAAACACAACAATCCCTATAAGGACCCTTGATTGTGCACTGGAGCACAGTCTTGTTGGAAGAGCACAGGGTCTTCCCCAAATTGGTCCTACAGTTAGAAGCATACAATTATCCAAAATGTCTTGGTATGCTGAAGCATTAAGGTTTCCCTTCACTGGAAATAAGGGACCTAGGCCAACCCCTAAAAACAACCCAATAGCAATATTCCTGTTCCACTAAACTTGACAGTTGGCACAGTGCAATCAAGCAGCTAATTTTCCTCAGGATCAATAAAGTTCGATCTTATCTTAATGTTCTCTTGACAATCCCAGAGTCACTCATCAGACTGCCAGACAGAATACGCTTTCACTACTCTGCAGTCTAGTGGCAGCATGCTTCACACTACGCTTGGCATTGTGCTTGGTCATGTAAGGCTTTTATGCAGCTCCTTGGCCATGGACCCTCATACCACAAAGCTTTTGGGGCTTTTATGTACAATGCACCTTAGCAATAGGTAACCCTGCACTGTAATTTTATGAGGTCTGTCACTTTATAGTTGAATTCCTGTGGTTTCTAAACACTTCCTCTGTTCAGTAATACCACCATCCAGTTGATTGTCAAATTGACTGACTTTCTAAGAGGGAAGACGTTTACCAAACTCACTTGTTGCAAAGGTGGAATTAGTATTACAGTACCACGCTCGAATTCAGTGAGCTCTTTAGAACAACCTATTCTTTCACTGGGCAGCACCGCTCGGTGGGTAGCACCGCTTGCCTCACAACAAGAAGGTCCTGGGTTCAATCCCAGGGTGGAGCGGCTTGGGTCCTTTCTG
>JAVSBV010000001.1:3387749-3399241 GCA_033117975.1 Parotocinclus spilosoma
TTATTTTTAGTTAGCATATAGCTGAAATCTAATTATGGTTATATAATAGCAGCTGCATTCTAGTGCGATAAGCTGTACGTTTTATATTCAATTAACGTATGATCCGATTAGTCGACTAATCATAAAAAAATAAATGGTGATTAGTCGACTATAAAAATAATAGTTTGTGGCAGCCCTACCCACAGATGCTCAATACAGTTTACGTCTGGAGACATGCTTGACCTTTACCCTGAGGGTGTGTGTGGGTTGAAATTATGTTGGAATACTGCACTGCAGCCCAGTTCTCAAGAGGATAATGCTATGCTTCGTTATGTTACAGCACATGTTGGCATTCATGGTTCCCTCAATGAACTGTAGTTCCTCACAGCCAGCAGCACTCATGCAGCCCCAAACCATGACATTCCCACCACCTTGCTTGACTGTAAGCAAGACACACTTGTGTTTGTACTCCATCTGGTTGCCTCCACACACACAGAACACCATCTGAATCAAATAAATGTATCTTTGTCTCATCAGACCATAAGACATGGTTCCAGTAATCCATGTTCTTACTCTGCTTGTCTTTAGCAAACTAGTTGCAGGCTTTCTTGAGCATCATCTTTTGAATAGGCTTCCTCCTTGGACGACAGCCATGCAGAAAAATTTGATACATGGTCTGTATGGTATGGTATGGTATGGTATGGTCTATGAGCACGGACAGGTTTCAAGTGCTGTCGCCACTGTTGTCTGTGTTTGACCAAATTCCAATGCTTCCATACTCTAATGCTTTGTGTTGCAGAGACATTTCAAGGGCTGGGAATTTGCAGGATGTGCACTTGCAAGATCAGAAAACGTTTGGATACTCCAGCACTATCAGACATTTATATTGTGCAGTTTCTGCAATTAAATAAAACTTGTTTTTGCATCTCATTTACATTACCGAACAACTTTCTTCGACTTGTTGTTTACCTTTCTGATGTTTCTGGTTTCTTAAACATTTCAAAATATCCCCTATTTTTTGTGAGCAAAGTATGATATGAGGTACACAGTAGTACTAAATACACAAAAATCATTAGAACACACCTAAAGCTTTGGTAATCACAGACGAAGCATCAACTTCCTGTAGCGGCCGTCCAGTTGTCCAGTCAAAGAGCCTGAGGGTTGAATCCAGACGGCAGGCGGCCCAAACTCCACTTCCTGCTGCACACAGAAAGCGGACCTGCTGCTCACTTCGGTGGGACACGGTGAATGATTTCTGTAATAAAAGCAACAAAGAAGAGTCGCTGAACTGGTTTTGAAGTGGTTGAAGGTTATTATCAAGGAGGAGAAGGAGAACAGCCTATACCTACCTCCACTTTACGATTTTGGACATCAATTATCAAAACTTTGTTCCAATATCCCACCCAGAGGTGGCCACTCTTTGCTAAACAACACCGAATGGGTTGCAAAGGAGAGATGCCTAGTGACAGGACTTTATGAGACTGAAGATCCCATCCACCTATAAAAGCGACCAAGTCAAAGCTAGACTTAACTTCCAGGATTTAATCGCGAAACGAGAAAAAGAATGAGACGCACCTGAATTCTGAGTGAAAAATGCAAGCATCCCATTGCCTAGGCCAGCAATCACCTGTCCTGGTAAGCACCTACCAAAGGCACCTTACTTCAGAAAAAGTCTATGATCGTTGCATTAAACTGGAAAATTTGAAAAATTAAGACTCACGTGAGGGAGTGCACACTTTCTGAGAGACTGATGGACTGCAAACAGCGCTTCCGAGACGTGAAGGCAGAATGAATGAGCACCCTGTTAGAGGATTTACCACACTCAGAAATGAAACAATAATTTGGACAACGAAGGTAAAAGTCAATAAACATTCGTACCCGCCATCCTGTGTTCCAATCCACACAGTCCCAGGTGTCTCCCCTATAGCAAGACAAAAGTCAAGGGTGAGGATCCAAACATATAGAGCATGATAGACGACAGTACACTGATGGAACAAACTATTTCAGCATGGTGCAATGACTGAACTGACCAGTAGGAGGCACAGCACAAATGCACAGAGCTGGAGAGGTGGGTGGGAGGCTGAACTGATCCAAGATGGTATTGGACCGTGCTGGGTCAATCACTGTGACATCACTGCTGGAAGCAGGACCAGTGATCGCCCAGACAGAACACTGAAACGAGGACAATGTGCATGAGAATTACTGGCATGTGATGGCATGAAAACGACTATTACACTGTTTTGAACCAAATCTCTATTTCGAATATGTGTAAACATTAACAATACTGATAAGCACCTTTTTTTTGTTTTTACTTCAGATGTAAAACAGCAAATCAGCACAATCACTTCAACAGCCAATCAATATACACACTTATATAATGCTCAAAAAAATAAAGGGAACACTTAGTGTTACATTGTGTTGTTTAAGTATTTATTTTTCTGAACAGTGTATATAAATAAAAATAACCGTATACCAGTGTGATTTCAGACACAGTCAGTCACGCCACTGTGACATTCTCTCGCGCACACTCTCGCACACACTCTCACTCTAAAAGTTAGTTTAGCTTAAGCTCTACAATTAAAAGGAAAAGTTATCTTCTTTTCTTATTATTACTATTATATTATGATTGCATTTTACTCCCCTCCACACTTTGAGGGGGACATTCCCAAAAACTACGCCTATTGCAGTACTTGATTATGCGTGTACCAGAGGTAATATGCTTAAAATCAATCAAGAATGCTTTGGAATTAAGATTTTTGGTTCTGCACACTTTGAGGATGTGTTCATGTAGGAACATGTAGATAATTATCAGTCTCAGAGCTTGCTTTGTTATTATCTAACATGCATTTAGCTGAGCCAGAGACCGTTTAACAAACATGTAACATACGTTTTGCTCTCCTGACACTCCTGGTGGCACTGCAGCAGCACAGGTCAGCTACAAAGGGGAATAAAAAGTGCTTTCATTACACACTACCACACCCAGTTAACTATAAATTATTTACTGTCTGCTAAATAAACAAGCAGTAAACAAGGGTTTCATTCAAATTCTCCAGCCTGTAGAAAATCACTATTTTAAATTTGCGAAACTACAGACAACGGTTTATTCTTTTTGCTTGGTTAGCAAAGAGCTTTCCATCCGAGTTTGATCATCTGGTTGGCAACATGTTAATCGATCGTTTTCCAATAGGCAAAATGTATAATTCACCACTTATGAAAATCAACACTATTTTGGAGCACCTGCATTGCATAAATATTGTAAATTCAATAATAATAAAAGAAAAGAAAAAAAAACAAGTTTTCCCCATTATTTTATATCTTTAAAACTGCCATATATTTCCAATACTTTTCTGTGCGATTTTATTAGATTTGGGCACTAAATTACAACAGGGGTTCTTCCTGAGATTCAGCAGAATAATGTCCTGTATTATAATGTATTATAATTATAATGTCCTGTATATCCCGATTATGTTTATCCAAATAGAAACAATGGCCTGTGGCGGAAAAAAGAAAATCATGCAGCTGATTTGACATAATAGTGAGAGTCTGACCTTAGCAGTTGGATCTCTTTGATCAAGCAACCTCAGCTGTGTGAGGACAGGTACGTCTCTTGGCTCCAGAAGTTGTTCAGTCTTCTGGAGGGGGAAATATGAAAAAAAAATAATAATAAAATAAATGAATGTAGTGGAAAATATTGAACTTTCATTCTGTGCAACAGGTCGCTGACCAAAAAGGACATTGAGCAGATGCAGGCACCGTCTTTTTTATGCTACTGTAATGATAAATGTAATGTAAAAGGGTATTTTCATTAGAAAGAGTGCAAACAATAAGTAAAAACATCAGAGATACCACTGAAAACAAGCAATTGATGAATGACTAACACAATTGATACTTTTGCTTACAAACAGCACAGAATATCAGCCAGGTGAAACAGAGACTCAACGAGACTCAACCAGCTTAGATTTACAGCGCACTAGATTTACCAGTATCGGGTCCGATACTGCGCTGATGCACTCGTAGAATTACTTCAGTACATGGCAATACGAATTTACAGCAATGGAACGTTGAGCAGGTGGGTAAAGAAGAAATGTCAGCAGCGGAATGTTAATTGATACAAGCACATTTCATTTTGTTATAGTCAGAAACTGAGAAACATCTTAGGAAAACAAACTGTTTTAAAAGTTTGTACTGTACTGAAATGAACTTCAATGTTACTATACTTGTATCGGTGCTCAGTATCAACACTGCACTTGGTATGACAAAAAGCGGTATCGGTGCATCTTTATTCAAAGGTATATATAAGAAAATATACAGGTAATGTGGGACAAACAAGGGAGTATAGTATAGTATTTACAATAGGATGTACATACTGTCACGAATTTCATTTACAATAGGATATAGTAAATGTCAACAACTATCCAAATTCTGCCCCGGTGCTCTGTATAGCCTGCACAATGAATGCACAACTCATCATTCCTACCATGGATGGGCTATAACAGCCATTGGTGTCTAAGGGCAAATAAATAAAAATTTGTATCACTATGCACTGGAAAAAAAGACATGGTCTGGTCAGACTGATCATATTCCAGATCTCTGTTTATTTAATGCCAATTGAAGGCTCAGAATTTTGCACAAGGAATCAGTGAACCTTTCTTGTCAAATGCAAACAATTCAGGCTGCTGGAGGTGAAGTAATTAAGTGGGGAATGTTTTCTTGGATGCCTGTGGATGGAGGTTATGACAGTAGGGCTTACTTAAGCATTGTAGCTGACCACACTATTAGATCCCGTCAGCCATTTGATGACTTGATGCTCATTAAGCTGTAATAGGTCAAGCTGTAATAAGAGTTTGGACTCCACCTATTCACTGTCAGACAGATAAAATGAAAAAAATTAAAAATCATTGTTCCCCTCCTCAGGAGTGGTCGACCAACAAAGATCAGCAAAGGAACCAAGGGCAACTTCGAAGCAACGAAAGGCCTTTCTCATATTGACTAACGTAATTGTTCATTGAACGACGATCACGAGAGTGTGGTGTATACACAGAAGTGTTCTAAGGAGAAAGGTCTACATACCTGTGGATCTGTGTGTGCCAGAGGAACACTCCAACCATGCATCTGACGATTACCCAGAGATCTCCACACGTGAGTACGGATCTCCCGGTACAGCTCCCTCCTCCTCAGCCTGGGAGATACAGCAGTCCTGAACAAGCAAGAATCAAAAAAACAAAACAAAAAAAATCACCGGGCTTTGTCGACACTCCACAAAAAGTCTAAGTCAGTTAGACTCTAAAAGGGAGCCATCCTCCTTGGGCAGCCTAGGTTATATGCAAGCCAAGTTACCTCATTAATAAGTTTATAGTAATCATTTAAATAAACAGATGCTAATTAAAAATTAGCACACACACACACACACACACACACACACACACACACACACACACACAGAAACACGTACACACACACTTCAAAGTAATAGAGTTCCTCCATTTTGGATTAAGAGGGGAATAAAGAGAGCGTTTCTAATGGACTCTGCAGTGAGAGACCTCTGGACACAGTCGGGTTTCCACAGAAGGCTCGCTGTACAGCTACAACGCGTTTTACTTATTTATAGCTGGTAACTGGTGCTTGGCTAAGAGTGTTTTTTGCACTCGGTCTGGTTTTAGAGTCAAGATTTTAGACATGTTCTAAATTATATATTGATTTTCTAAACTGAAAATTTGCAAAGACATAACACAACCCTTGTGATTCAGTGGTTAAGGATTAAACTTAAAGCTCGCAAGTTAGCTGCTCTAGATGATGTGCTTGCATCGCCACAAGTGAGACCGCGTTTGAAAATGTAAATATTACATTGGAAGGAGTTTACGTTTACATTCTGCAACAGTTTAAATATTATGGTGAAATAAAATTGCTGTTCATTTACTTAAATGTGGGTATGCGCTGATTAACAGCCATCTGGTTAACATTTTAACAACTAAGGTCTTAAAAGTTGTAACAATAATAGGTTGCAAAAGTTATAATAATTTTTAATAGGAACTAAACAGCTTTGTTATAACCCTATCTGGCCACCTCAATAGATAAGCCATGCTGCAAACCCAAGAGCAGAGGTGGGAGTTTAAGAGCAAAAGTCTGTGTGTGTGTGTGTGTGTGTGTGTGTAAAACTACCTTACAAATCAGATGCTTGCTTGCTTGTTAGCTCATGTTTGGAGTAGAGACTGTTCTAACCTGGTTGATGTCTAGAGACTTCTTTGTGTGAGTTACTCATTTTTGTTTAAATGATTTTTCACTACTTATTTGTAACTACCTATAAATGGTGTTTGTAAGCGTATGTGCCTGTCCTATTTTAAGTAGTACTCCTTTTTGTCCCCCTATTACTAAGACTCTGTTTCATCTGGCTGATCTTCCGTGATGTTTGTAATATTGTCTATTGTCTTTAAAACATTTCAGCCTATATTGCTAAATCTTTAAAAGTCTTAAAATTTGCATCATTAACTTGGCTTCCTCTGACGATTTTTGTATATGCCATATTAAATTAGCTAAACCCTGTGTCATGACACAAACACACATGTGCAGAAGATACAGAGTCTGATTGGAGATGTACTTAGACACAGAGCTTTATGTGATATGGCAATTTCTTCTATGTAAAAGATTAAAGTATTATAATCAGGATTCAATCAGGTAGAAATTTCATTTGGAGTTGTAACGCACCAAAGATGGTAGAGGCACACGCAGCGTGTTGGTTGAATCAGGCGTCTTTAATGCAAATGGCAGGCAAAGAACAAGACAGTGCGAAGTCGGCAACAAGAAAACACAGCGAAAGTCCAGAGGGCAAAACAAGAGGCAAAAAAAGGGTAACACGGCAATGGTAAGCTAGCAATGATACAATATGAATAAATGTGGTGCGTAATGAGACGTGGAATGAGTTACAGGTGTGCACAATCAATATGAAGGTGAAGTTCAGCGCATACGTGCGTGGGTGTGGTCTGCTGAGCCAAGGCTTTGTGTGACAGGAATGGTCTAAATCACATCATATTTCCATTGAGATCTAAAAATAAGCACTTTTCATTACTGTTATGCTATTTAACCAACTATTTAATTTTTAAATCAACAATTTTACTAATGCGAAATTACCTCACACCTTATCCCACATTACATTTGCGTTGCATACTCTGAATTATGCTTCATCCATTGTGGTCTCGTGGCAGCAGAAGAAGTGTGCAGAAATGTGTCACACTGTTATGCACAGGTTGTGTAACATCTTAAATTAAAAAAAATCAGACATAGCATGACAAGCTGGGGCACCCAAAATTTTCCATACAGCCTTTTTATGTATGTATTTATAGTTTCATACTTTTTACTGTCAATACACAATGATGACAGGGGATTTAATTAATCTGATATCTGATCTTTTGAGCCATAAACTATTTCCCATAGAAGCTACAAAGAAATATTTTTTTTCCTGCTTCAGCTCATTTTCATTTTTCTTCTATTGTACTCATTTAGATTGGGGGTCAAAGATTGAGAGTTTAATCATTTATGTTTCTATTGCACCACAAAACTTTAAATAAAATGTGTGGCAGATGAAAAACCTAAAGCCACAGATCAGATTTCAAATAAGTGATCAGATTTATGGATAAAAAGCGTAGTTCATGTTGTTTTTCTCACATAGCCACAACAAAATGCTTGTACAATGTAGGGGTTCTATTCATTGTGTTATGTGTATAAGTTTTTTCTTTTCTTTTCTTTCATTTTCACTGGTGACAGAACGACTCCCATTATATGTAATAGGAAAATACCTACCTTGTTCCTGCATAAATAACTCTAGGTCTCAGACTACTGTCAGAGTGACACTGCTGGAGACTTGCTGTACCATGTCTGTTTCTATATGTGACAAATATTTGTGTGTCGTGTGGGTGTTTGTCAACTGCTTATATATCTGAGTGTGTCTGGGTCACTTGTATATATATCAGATGCACAGTATCTCACAAAAGTGAGTACACCCCTTACATTTTTGTAACTATTTTATTATGTCTTTTCGTGGTACAACACTGAAGATATGACACTTTGATACAATGTAAAGTAGTCAGCCTACAGCTCGTATAACAGTGTAATGTTGCTGTTTCCTCGAAAGAACTCAACACACAGCCATTAATGTCTAAGTGAAAATGAGCAAATTGTGCCCAAATCGCCATTTTCCTCCCCAGTATCATGTGACTTGTTAGTGTTACAAGGTGAAAATGAGCAAATTGTGCCCAAATCGCCATTTTCCTCCTCAGTATCATGTGACTTGTTAGTGTTACAAGGTGAAAATGAGCAAATTGTGCCCAAATCGCCATTTTCCTCCCCAGTATCATGTGACTTGTTAGTGTTACAAGGTTTCAGGTGTAAATGGGGACACTGAGGATCTGAAAAAAGGATTGTCGCCCTACATAAAGATTTCCTAGGCTATAAGAAGATTGTCAACACACTGAAAGTGAGCTGCAACACAGTGGCCAAGACCATATAGCAGTGTAAAGGACAGGTTCCCGAACTTGGAACAGATCTCGCCCAGGAGATTGGCTTTTAAATATAGACGTAGGAGTGCTGCCAGAATTACTGCAGAGGTTAAAGGGGTGAGGGGCCAGCCCTTCAGTGCTCAGACCATACACCAGACACTTTAGCTGAAAGGCTAATTGGTCTGCATGTATGTCATCCCAGAAGGAATCCTCATCTAAAGATGATGCACAAGAAAACCTGCAAACAGTTTGCTGAAGACAAGCAGACTAATGACATGGTTTATTGCCATTATGTCCTGTGGTCTCATGAGACCAAGATAAACTATTTGGTTCAGACAGTGTCAAGTGTGTGTGTGGTGGCAACCAGGTAAGGAGTAGAAAGACAAGTGCGTCTTGCCTACAGTCAAGCATGGTGGTGGGAAAGTCTGGGCTGCATGAGTACATTAATGCCAACATTTGCTGTGATATACTAAAGCAAAGCAAATCTCTAAACACTCCTCCAAGATTACCACTGCCTTGCTAAAGAAACCAAGGATAAAGCTGGGGCATTCTTAAAAAGAAGATGGCGGAGCGCAAGGTCTCTAACATCCACCATCTCCGTGACCAGCTCGTCATGGAGAAGTGGAAGAGGATTCCAGTGGCAACCAGTAAAGCGCTAGTGAACTACATGCCCAAGAGAGATAAGACAGTGCTCGTAAATAATGGTGACAATTTTTACTTAGGGGTGTACTCACTTTTGTTGCTAGAGGTTTAGACATTAATGGCTGTGTTTTGAGTTTACTGTTGTTTTAGTATCTTCAGTGTTGTCCCATGAAAATATACAATAAAATAGTTATAAAATTTGAGGGATGGTCTCACTTTTGTGAGATATTGTATGTGCTTCTGTAACATGGAAAAGTCCATATGGCTCATTACTCATATTTGACGTGCACAATAAACATTAAGGCCCCTATAAGGCTGTGGTGTTTAAAAGGTGCTAAATTGGTATTAAGGTGAACAAACATTGCATCATTGCACCATGACATTACCACCAGTCTGAACTGTTGATACAGGAAAGGATGGATTCATGCTTTCATGTTTTTTATTCCAAATTCTGGCCCTACAATCTTAATACCACAGCAAAAATCGATGCTCATCAGACTAGACAACATTTTTTCAATATAATGTTGTAACATTGTGGTGTAGCCTCAAGTTGTCTGTTCTTTGCTGACAGTAGTGATACTCGGTGCGGTAATAAATGCATTGAGTTTGAGCCATGTGATTGGCTGATTAGATAGTTTCATTAATGCACAGTTGAACTAGTCTGTGTGTGGAGTGTGTGCTTATGAATGTTCCTCATACTATATGTGTGAGTAATACAACAAGGTGACCACTCACACCTGATTGTAGTTCCATTGATTGAAAACACCTGACTTTTTATACATTTTACCTGAATAAATTGCCAACCCCAAACGTTTACATAATTTGCACACAAATATAATATTGGAAAGTTATTCTCAATAAATAAATGTCCAAGAGCAATAATTTTGTCTCAATTGTTTAACCATTTTTTAGGATTTCAGATTATGTTTAAAGGAGAAAAATCAGATTTGAGAATCAGATCATGTGATTCACTAATATGTTCATGTGTGAGTGCTTGTGTCATGTGTATTTATGTTGACTGCATATGTTCATGCATACACACACACACACATACACACACACACGCTCACAGATTTACATTTTACATTTATGTTATTTATCCTGACTTACAATTCATACAGTCGTTAATTGTTAAGAGGATCTCCACTGGTCAACAACTATGTGAGAAAATTATTGAAATGTTGCAAAATCATTTTGCTTGTTGAAATTAGCTTTGCCAAGGGCACTGACAGAGCCCTATACCATGCCCCTGTTATATACAGACCCCTTTACTATAACCCTGTTTTTTTACTTAAAGCTACAAAATTTGCATAGGCTTTTGTGTTTGGTCTGGAGCACACACCCTGCATTTGCTCAAAAAAGGTCCACTGTATGATGGTCCATACTAGGTGCCCCTTAGCCCAGAGAAGTTGACGCTACTTCTGGACATGGTTAAAATTAACCCTCTTTTTTGTGTTTGTTACTACAAATGCTTAAAATCTACAACCCTGATTACATGCCATATATGCGTCTAGCACTTCAGTTGTCAATGGATAAGGACATGTGCTCAATGCTATATGCTTCTTATGCAAATAAGCTCCTTGACTTTGATACTGCATGCATTAACACTGCATCGTTACACACGCTAGCTCAGCACAATCTCACCCTGCGCACATGATGTGAGGCGAAGCAATTAGCATAGCTTCATTATTGTAGCCATTAAGTATTAATGCAATTATGCATATGCTAAATAAGAGGAAATGTGAGTGTTATCTCAGCTATTTGGGTGACCAAGACATTTTTTAATCCCATGCTTCAATCCTCTAGGGCCTCTATAGTCATGATGTCCACAAATAAGCTGATTAAGGACCATGAAACTAAACATGATTGTCTCTTGAAGAACTGTTGGATCTCAAAGGCATCTTTCTGAAAGCCTGCTGCATTAGACAAAGCAAAACCATAGCATCATTACCAACGAGAGTCTGAGCTGTGATCCTATCTCAAAAAACTACAGTAACACTTAGAGCCTATTTACATTTCTTTTTGTGCCATTTGCATCTTTAACCGTATTTTAATTACAAGATTTTTGACATTTGACATTGACCCAGTTATACACTTAACTTTCAAATGTGTTAGTCAGTCAAATTGAGATTTTGCTCTGTTGTATTAACTGTTGTATCTTATGTAATATGTCTGTTTATTTGGTTTAACTAACCGTGCATTGAAGCATCACTGGCTATTTAACAACAGACGCAAGATTACATTGGTACAGAAGGTTCAATCGAAACTAGTCATATATAATCAGATTGGGACAATTTAGCATAAGCAGTGATGCAGGCTTCTGAACGGAGCGTTGATAACAACTTGGGTTATCCTTGTCCTCTCTGGTCCGGATGACATGGC
>JAVSBV010000001.1:3421351-3431911 GCA_033117975.1 Parotocinclus spilosoma
AAAAAAACTGTGCTTTTCTTTCAAAAATAAGGAAATTTCTAAGTGACCCCAAACTTTTGAACGGTAGTGTATATTTATATTATAAACAAATAAACAAATCAAATATTACTCTTACTGCCATCTTACTTTTAAGTTATTCATCCCTCTTCAGACACCTTGTTTTCCTAATCAGGGGTGAAACCAATAGAAGTCCAGCAAAACTACTAAATGTGGCACCCTCGCTTTTTAAATATAAAATGTCAAAATAGCATTAATGATTTTCAATTGATTTAAAATAAAACGTGTTCCATGTGCATTTCTTTCTGTTAAAATAATTTGTTCATTAATATTTAAATTTTTTATACATGCCTACAAAAATCCACTTTTTCATGAACAACTTGACCGTAAGAATTGGTTTAATGACTTTGTGCATTAATATTTTGCTACACACAATACATATAAAACATACAGTTTTTTACATACAGAGTTGTAATAAATGGTCTCGGTCTTGGCATGCATTTGGGTAAATTATTCCTCAGTTTTACCTTGATCTTAAATGCGTAGGATTCTGGAAGTCTTACTGAGACTAGCCGAGACCACTTAACATATCATCCATGGTAAAGTGTAATGGCTGTTATCATACAATCATAGATTTTTGTAATGCTGCTGTATTTGCATTGTTTTTTCCTCTAACAAATACTCCTGCGTTGCAGATAACCCATAATTTTCTGAGACATATGCACATCTTAATGACCATGCTAACATGCCATTTAGATCTGCAGTAATGTTTGCATATTTAAACCTAAATAAGTTTTTGTGCAAGACATCAAGCTAAAGACAGCTCGCTGCACATTGCTAATACTGTCACATTTCACCCACTTCACTAGTTCCTAATTCTACTGACATCTACAAAGGAAACATATGAAGCAAAGTAACTTATTTAGCACAGGTGGCCTCACGGATAAGTAATAAGATGTTGGCGCCACTCTTTCTGAAAAGCCACTGTATGCTTCTATGATTAAATTAGATTGTGTTAGCAAGTTTTCCTGAACTTACATTTACATTTACATTTCCAGCATTTAGCTGACGCCCTTATCCAGAGCGACTTACAACTGATAGAGTCTTACAATCCAAGCAATTGTGGGTTAAGGACCTTGCTCAAGGACCCAACTGTGGCAGCTTGGCAGATGTGGGATGTTTGAACCCTAGACCTTCTGGTCCAGAGTCCAGTACCTTAACCACTAGGCTACCACAGTCCCACAGTCAAACTTAAATGTAAAAAATACATGTTTCAATGTCTCTGTCTTTTGGGCACTGATATGGACTTGGACTTTTCTCAGGTCGCACCACCCTTAGACTTGGTCTTAGTCTTGGTCTTGATTGAGATGTCTTGGTCTTTACTTAACTGGCCAACAACTTGGTCTGGATTTGTATTTGCCTTGTATTTTCTCTGTTTACTCGTATGGAAGAAACAAAAGTCAATTTCAAAGATCAAAGTCCACATACAAGTATACAGAAGAAAGAAACATTCCTTTAGGACCACAACGGAACACAAAACACCACAGGACAACTCAAAGTACAAATAAACAAGACAGTGGAGGGCAATAAATACAAGTGTTGTACAAAGCCCAAATTTTAAAATGTATTATTGGAAAACAAAATGCTGTTGTTTATTCTGAAGGCAGTGGGTGAACACTAGAGAGTGCTGTTGCGCTGTTAAAAATATACTGTACACACATTAAACTCGTGTCACTCCTCATCATAAGTTTCTTTAAATATGAAATCAAGTTAATTAAAGTGGATGGACAGATTATGTTGAGAAATATGTATAATTGGACTTCTTTAAATAACACTTGCTGCCAGAGCATATTTAGTGAGCGAAAGTGAGAGCGAGAATTATTGCTTGTTCTTTTGCTCAAGCATAAATCCACCACTTTACTGAAAAGCGTTAACCCCAGTAACATGTTGCATTGAGGCAAATTGTACCCTTGGAATTACATTCATTACTTATGAAACATGATCTGATATTTTTTTTCTAAATCAATTCTTGACACACAATATGATTAAATGATCTGCTATACCTTACTGCTATAACAGTGATCTGCTATACCTTTCCTGAAAGCCCACCAGAGGTGTGGGGTTGTAGAGGTACCCTATAAAATGACTGAGTCCTGTAAAGACTACACAAAAAGCACACCATTAAATGATAATAGATGTGATATCAAACCCAGTTGCCAAGTGTACAGGTAATTATGATTGTTGCTAAAGTCTCATTTTAAGTCTCAGTTCATGTGTCCACTATAAGAAGAACACTGACAAAGGTGATAATGAAAGACATCTATTTAGAAAGTCACTGCTCTTCAAAAAAAAATTAACATTTGGGGGATAAACTGACCCCAGATTTTAGCTATTGTGGAAGTAACATCATGGTTTTTGGCTGTGCTATTGCCTCAGGCTGTGTACAGCTTGTGAACTAAAATTAGGGGATACTTTATTTTGGGTTATCCCCTAATTTTTATGAGCAGCATATAATTGTGACATGGCTGTCGATTAGGCAACATTTTATAGATCCCAGACTTTATTAGCAAAATACACAACACAGCGCCCTTATGATTTGGTTTGTAGTACATGTGTTTAAACACATATAATACTGTATGTGTATATGTGTACTTTATATGTGCATCATTCCAGTGTAATGGCCTGACATGCTGGATTTGGATGATATCAGGTTTGACAGATTTTTAGATACAATCCACTGCTGTGTTTCATGCAGTGAATGTGTAAACTGTAAAGAGAAGACGTGAGTACATGCTACAAAAGCTGTCATATAGCTTGTCACTGTACATACTGTATATTCACTTGTTCAAACGGGGGAATATAAATGTATAACAACACAGACTTTTAAATGAGCCAGAAAGTTTCACTTTCTCTCAGTTTCAGTCTCAGGTCAGGCAAGTATTGCCTGTGCGAACTGCTTGGAAAGACCATTTATTTATATTACAAGATCCATACTTTTATTCTTCATTGTCATTCCTCAGTTTCGGTATTCCATCTCTTTGGCTTATATGGGTGATGCTTTCTAGGTTGGCGTGCTACCTTTCTCTGCACAAGATCAACTACAGCTCTACTGTGTTTGAGGCAGACACCTTGCAAAGCCCACAGCCTGCAGACATGACTGGAAAGAGCGGAGCTGCTCTCTGAGTGAAATCCTGCATGTCGGTGGGTCTCAGGGAGTTTTTCTCTGCTCCGCTGCTACTACTTAGCTGGTTTCCTCTCCAAGCAGATGCGTGTTCATCTCTGCCTTTAGCTATGGCAGTCTGTGTGAGAGCAGAGGCCAGTAACGAAGATTTTGGATATCACTGCAGAAACTACAGGAAATATATATTCATGGTCTATTCTGTTTGAAATTCAACAAAAGACAGAATTCTGGAGAGGTCCAAATGTGTCCAGTGCTACCAGCAGCTAATGCATACAGAGAGCTGCTGAGAAGGAGATACTGAAACTGATACATGCCAACCTCAGTATTATATAAACAGCTGCTGGAAACACAATTTTAAAGATTGCACTTGCATAAGTGAGAGGTTACATTAGAGAGCAGTGTGGATGGTGAATATGTTTTGTGAAATAGGTTAGAAACACTTACTAACTAATTGTTACAGATCTGATTACGCCCTTTTCCTTAAAACGGCATGGAAAAGTCAGGTCACCAACGAAGAGATTTGATTTTCTGCTGTTTTCAATGAAAACATATTCATATCTACTCACAGACACTTAAAGCATATCTGTGAGTAGATATTGGCATATAATTAAATAAAAAAACTGAAAATCAAAAACTATTAACAATAATAAGATAATGTTGATTAATGTAAAATGTTTCTCTAGTGCTGTGTGGATTCCTGTGCCCTTATCATCATGCATTGTACCCAGCAAAGGATTGCTGAAATAATTAATAAAGTGTAAGGGCGGCACGGTGGCTCGGTGGGTAGCACTCACTGTAAGAAGGTCTTGGGTTCAATCTCAGAGTGAGGTGGCCTGGATCCTTTCTTTGTGGAGTCTGCATGTCCTCCTATTGTCTGCATAGGTTTACTCTGGGTACACCGGTTTTCTCCCAAAGACCAAAGACATGCGTGTTAGGTTAATTGATTAATCTTGGCTTTTGTGTATATAACTAGTTCTAATAGAATCTTGTATGTGCCACTGAGATGGCCACCGATGCTGATAGCAACATTAAGCAAACCAAATAAACAAACGATAAAGTCTCTCCTTCATTAGCTTCAGGACAGTGGAAATATTATGTACACCTCTTCTTAAGAGAGGCCACCTTCAATTCATGAACCATGATTCTCTCATTGCAAAGCAAAGCCATGCACATATACAGAAAATAAATTATATAACGTTAGTGCATCAATTACTTTTTCATGAAGTTTTCACAGACTTCAGATATACCGGATGTTCATTTTCAGCTCTGGGTTTCTGACTTGTTCCTGTGTGAAGTAGTATCGGGTGCTTGCGGCTTTGTAACCTTGGCAGCGGGGTTTAGATTGGAGCGTGCCTGTGTCTGCTTTACAAAAGCAGAAGAATACTGCTAAGTGGGAACCTGAGTGTGTGTGGTGCCATGTTTTTATTTATTTTGGGGGGCTGGTCCTCATGAGCAAAAGTGCTTGTTTGGAAAGTGCTTTTTAAAAAACTTGGCATTTATTTTAAACACTAAAACAACATAATGATTTGCTTTGAGGTAGTGTGTTTATGGTTATGGCTATAGCATTATGTAGCTATACTTACCCAAATAAGTGGAAATGCCCTGTAAACATAAGAATATATGGACTCTGTGTGTTTCTGTATGTGTGTGTGAGCTGTACTACTGCAGAGCTTGATTAATCAGCCAGCAGATTGTAAGAGTTCCTATTATCCTACGGTTTCACTCTAGCTTCAGCCTCCTAGACCTTGCCACTTTATTTATTTGTCTATGCATTAACTGGCTAACAAGCTTATTCTGAATAGCATGTTGTTAATTCCAGAACATATGACATGCCTTGCCAACTTTCTGCTCTTTTCCCTCGCTTTTCCTTTCTCTCTGGTCTTAACCTCAGTCACTCTTAGGGCTAGAGGTACTTTTAAATGAACACATCTTTGATTCTCCTCTGACCATCATGGTCTGATTAGATTTTTACATGCACTATACAACTGCTTGTTTAATGAGTCAATATATAGTCTTCTACAGCCAGTATATATGTTTTGTCATTGTTTTTTTAGTCCATTGCAGGGTTGTGTAGTTGCTACACTTTACGATCTGCCTCTTTTTACTCATACACAGCCAACTGTCTGAATGTGTCACCTGAACTGGTCAGAAGGTAAATTAGAAATTTTGAAATGTGTTCTATTTAAATGAGATTGCGTACAGAGTAGATCAGCGCTATGAGTAGCACTGTTGCTTCACAGCGAGAAGGTCCTGGGTTCGATCCCAGGATGAGCAGTCTGGGTCCTGTCTGTGTTTAGTCAGGTACACATGTCTCCTACCTCAAACCAAAGACATGCATGTTGGGTTAATTCATGCCTTTAAAATGCCCCAAGTGTGTGAGTGTGTGAATGTTTATGGCTTATGATGGATTGGTGCCCTCTCCCACGACCCTGTCCAAGAATTAAATGGATAAAAAAGTGAATCAATTAATGAACGCTTGCAAATGACATCTTCTCATGCACAAAATCAACAAGACGTCATTTTGGAATATGTCCAAAGCTACTACATCTGCATAGTTTAAACTATTGTTGCCGTGAGGTTGGTTATTGGAACATAGCACGCTATTTTAACTATATAAAATAAATCTTCTCAATTATTTGAAATTTGGATTTGAAGTTAATGTACATTATTCACCCCCTTTCTTATTCATCAAAGTGCTGATATATCAGTGCAGTTTTCTGCATGGCATGGCCAAAGAACTTGAGCTTGCAGCTTGTTTGCTCACGAGGGAATCTCATGATCTATGCTATTAGTCATTTTCTAATTACTTTATCCCCACCCCAAATAGAAGCCACCAAACTAAAAGTTTTCTGCCTGAGCATATTTACAGAGTGCTTATTTTTGGCAGAGCTCTTGAAGATGTGCCGTGTTTAATTGGCGTAAAAAGAAATAATGGCACTCTACACCCACCTGCTTAATGGCATGCTGGCGTCTGTCCTGTTTGCCTCAATGTACTCGGAAAATTCAACTGATTATGGGTTTAGATGAGCATAATGTATTTGTATTTCAAAGCTGAAATTTGCAGGTAAAATAATTACAAAAAAATGTATATCTTCTAAGTGAGAAGTGGTGGTGGTGGTGGACAAAACATATGGCACATGTGCCAGTTTTAGATATGTTTTGATATACATTTGTGCTCTTCATATTGTTGTGATCCCAGCCACACACAGTCAGTCACCACTGTAAGACCTTCCTGAGAGTGATGGAGAGATGGAGTCTTATAATTTGGTGTCTGAAGCACAGGTCCATGCAGGTACTCAAAGTTCATCCAGGCAAGAAAGGTAAGCTCCTGGGGAAATGAGCTAAAGCAGAGCCATATGACATCATCCAAGGCTATCAAGCCCATGTTCAGGCTTCATCAACACCATGCTGTCTGTCTAGCACATGTAATATTATAGATGTAATCAGTCTGTGTATGTGTGTATGTATGTGTAAGTGTAAGAAAACATTTATTAAAAACATATTTCTTAATCCCATCAGCACATGTACAACAACCCTTTTCCATCAACCCCACACCACTGGACAACCCCCACAGTTAAAATATGTGATAAACATTGGGTGATCTTTGCCAATGGTCTAGTCAATTGTACAGTCCCTGAGGCAAGGCAGGAACATACCCATGATATGGTGCCAGTCATCATTCATCACACCCAGAAAGTTAGGGTCAGATTTTGGATGTGCAAGCAAACAGGTATAAACATAGTAAACATGCCAAACACGGACAGTAAATATATGCGATGATCACACCTAGTGCTAGCATGGCGCTGTGGGGCAAAAATTCTGCTTCTCCATGGTGCTAATATTTGTACTTCAGTTTTGCTCCATCTGCTTTGATGGGGAAGAAAGTTTAAGAAAGGGAACAGGTTGCAGGTTCATCATATTCTCAGCTTGAAAAATCGATATGTGTTATATGAAATGTTTGCTGACACAAAGCTACAATCACATTTCCTCCATTTTGGCTCTACAGTATTACTGTCCAAAGCCCTGCCCTTTAGGTAACTGCAGCCAAATCAGTAGCATTATTGGTTTGAGACCACAAGTTTACATGTCATCGTTCACCAAATTTGAACTCAGTGTAAAGTTTCACTTGAGAAATGTATTCAAAGTGAAAAGATCATGAAAGTCTACTGACTGCCTTTATTGTTTTTATTGTCAACAGGACTCGTGTACATGCAAATCAGTAGGCCACACATACTTCTATAACAGGATCTGCTAGAACCAGGGGCTGATTTCTTACTACAACCCTAGACAAGAACATCAAAATAATCTAGATTGGACTTACCATACTCAAACT
This sequence comes from Parotocinclus spilosoma, assembly GCA_033117975.1. Lineage (NCBI taxonomy): Eukaryota > Metazoa > Chordata > Actinopteri > Siluriformes > Loricariidae > Parotocinclus > Parotocinclus spilosoma. The sequence goes on from JAVSBV010000001.1 coordinate 3,428,863, forward strand.
GCCACATATAATGACTCTGTACCAAGATAGTGCCAAATGTTGGACTGCTGGAATGGTGTTACAAACCAAACTTTGGAGCAAAATATAAATATTTTCAAAAATATGAATTACATGTTACCATCTGGCATTTTGACAGACTACTATATGCTTGAAAAATATACCCTGCTCCAAAAAATTAGGGATCTTTCATTTTGAAATAGTGTAATAGAAAAGTGCTTTCTACCAACTTTGTGGCAACATTATCACCTCCATGTTTAGCATGTGTGCTCATATGAATTGAATGGGATTGAGTCATCACATTTATGATTTAAATTTTAGTAGAATGCCTTCCCACAAGAGTGGAGACAGTTTTAAAAGAAATCTGGATGTATTGTCTAGGTCACAGATGTCTAAAAAGAGGTTTAAAGGATAATGCTGCTAAAGTCTAACATAGCTATCAATATCAGCTGCACGTCCTGACTAAAGCCAAGTATGTCATTATTATTTATGATTGCACTCAAATTGTGTACACATATGTGGCTTAAAAATCGTAAGTCTTGTCCAGGGTTACTATCAATAATAGGTAGCTACTGAACTGAGCTACTGAACTAAGGCAACATAATAAAACAATCATGCACCTTACTTTACACAGCGATTTATAAAGGTAAATCACATAGCAGCAACTTACTGGAACCCTCCTCACTTAAATCTGTTACTATGGTTACCAGCATTCCTGCTGACACAGACAAGGTTAAGAGATGAATTGTTAAAGTATACTTTGCTTTTACATATGTATTAAAATAATACTGTGCTTCACTTTACTCTTCATAGTTTTATTGCTATAGCAACATTATAAGCATATATCCAGTCCCCACCTTGAGGAGCACTAAGATTCAGGAATCTACACCATGTGAGCTGAGAGGTAATTTTGAAGGATATCTCAAAAACTATAAATGCTTTGACAGTCACTGTTCAATGCATAATACAGAAGATCAGCCAGATGAGTCTCAACGAGTGAATGTGAACCAGTTTAAATAGTTATAGGTTAGAGAGAAAATACAGGTAGTATTATACAATGAGTATTATAGAATAAGACAGGCATGTAAGCTTACGAACACCATTTACAGATAGTTGCAAATAAATAGCAAAAAGTCATACACACAAACACAAGTAGCATAAAAGTCTCTAATTAAGTTAGAACAGTCACTATTTCAAAACACGAGCTAACAAACTTGAATGGTAAGGTATTGAGCATTGCAGTGAATGATGGACTTCTGCTTTTTAACTCCTGCCTCTGCCTTTAGATCTACAGCATTGACTATGTGTGACCAGCTAGGTGGAAGAAGCAAAATGCATTGGACTAGAGTGCAACAAAACAATACAGTACTGTGCTTATAACTCTAATATCATGCGTTCGGCCACGCTATACAGTGTATATATGGAGTGTCTTTATATAGAGTTTACAACTGCTATGTCCAGAGAAACAGATTTTCTATTGCAGTTTATGTTTTGACCCCAATAGATGTTAAGTATTGCATACCTGTATGTTAATTACAGTATATGATATAGACATCCTGCCACATTTCACTATTGCACAATCACTATTTTGTTACTTAAGGGAATGTGATAACGCAAAGAGATAGAAATGTTGGATTGCTGCAAAAGTGCAGACATGATTACAGCAGCCGCAATTTCTCTAAGATTGCAAGGGAAGGTTCCCCTAAAATAAAATGGTCAAATATGTACAGTTAGCACGAGTTCAGAATCAGTTACTTATCACAAATTTGAATGACTCGGCTTTGTTGAATTCTCATGCATTCCTGTAGCAAAAATGCATTTTCTTGTAGAAGCTGAGCATCCATTCACTTTAATGAGACTGGATGGAACAGTTTTTTTTTTTTTTATTGCCTTGAAACTTGATGGTCATTATTTAAATGGCACAATTTTGTCCCGTCCCGAATGCTCAGTGTCTCTGGAGGTTAATAGAGCTGTGGGCTGGCCTCAGCTGGCCTGGACACTGAGCTTTTGCATTGTGATTGGGGGATCAGTTAAAGAACCATCACTTAATCATTTTCATCACGGATTTTGCAAGTGAAGTCGAAACACAAGCTGCAACCAATTTCTTGGTATTTGCTTGGCGAAATTACATGACCATTGTTCATTTATTACAATGCAAATGAAAGACAGTCAAAGTATTGCCCTGTTTCGGTTTTAAATAATTTCAACTTTTCATTGTTCTAGTTTTATGTCATTTTGTTAGTTCAATCAATCAATCATTCTTTCTGTTGGCTAGGTCAGCGTGAACTAGCCAGCTAGCAATCTGCACGTGATGGCAGACATGACCTGATTTTGGCAAAGCCATTTGATAGTCTTCCTTGCAAAGAGAAACTTAGAATTAGAGAAACAGCAGGGCAGATCAAAACCCAATATAGATTAGATGCAAAAAATATGAAAATGTAATAGATAAAAAGGAAAAGGAGCACAGGGCAGAATTTTTTTTATATAAATTACTTGACAAATTTTAAGAAGTATGCTGAAATGAGCTACCCCTCTTTGATAGGCCAGCAGGCACCACTGGATTACAGGTTTGGTCTATCAAAGGGCCTGGTATGGATGTAATAGTGCCTACCTTGCTGCACTATACACTTTTGGGTAGTTTGCCTCTTGGATAAGAGATCACTGACCACCAGAATGCCACTATGTGACTCAAAAACCTTTTGCCCAGTTAACAGTTTACAGTTTGTGTCAAATTGCCTGCCATCTAGTTCATTTTGACATAGCTATTAGGACGCGTTGAGAGCAATGCTTCTGTGAGGGCACGGCCCAAAAAGAGAGAATCATTAGAGAGAACCGTTCTGCCGGAGGATTGATCCGCCCACCATCCGAGCACAGGATAGTGGAGTAGTTTGCCATTGCTTTCTCCACCCCTCCCCATTTATCCGGGCTTGGGACCGACGTGCATCTGTTTCCAGTTACACAGCTGGGGTGTTACACATACACAAGTCAATGACAATTTGGAGATGCCAATTAACCTAACACGCATGTCTTTGGACTGTGGGAGGAAACCGGA
>JAVSBV010000001.1:3453486-3469745 GCA_033117975.1 Parotocinclus spilosoma
TTTGAGGTGGTTGCATCTCCATCAGCTATCTTCACTCCGCATGTCTTGCATGTGGCAACTCTCTTTTTATTTACTACCTCATAATCTTGGTAATTAAATTGGATTATTTTCGGGAGATGTTTCTCGTCCGCGCAAATTCTACAACACCGGTGCCCCCCCAAGCTTCCTGTGATTGGCTGCAGAAGTTCCCTTGTTGCTAAGTTATGGATACACTAAGCTGGGGAGCTCGGCTCCCTAGCGTTACAGTAATACAGCACCGTGCAGTCAAGACTAAATGAAAATAAATGATGTTAATAAAAGGGTTGTTGAGTCTTTCGAGTCTTAAAGCCCAAGTCTGATTCCAAGTGCAAGTCAGTGAAGGTAAAGTCCAAGTCAAGTTGCAAGTCTTTTTTAATTTAATCAAGTCGAGTCTCAAGTCATCAAATTTGTGACTTGAGACAGACTCAAGTCCAAGTCATATGAGTCCACATGTCTGATTTTTATTACAATTATGGGGTAAATGCTGTAAGAGAAACATCAGTTGATTCGCTTTGTAAATCTATTTTCATTGTGACTCTAGATCCCCTTATTAAACTTTAAATAATATTAATGACTGTAGGTTGTTTGAAGTACATCTGATTGTTGAGAAGGTGCAAAATGTAAAATTCAAGTTTATGTATTAAATGTTTAGTCTAGTAAATTATGTGCTGGCTCACCCTAAAATGTGATTTTGTGTGAATGGGATAAAAGAGAGAGGAAAATACCTTTATTGTAATGAGAAACAGGGAAAAAAAAACAACCTAAAAAGATGTGGAAAATTGAATGACCCCACATATTACAATGACAGCTAATGTACTTTTCTAGGGTTACACAGTAAGAGCTTGTAAATTTCCAGTCATTCCCACCTGTGAGAGGTATGTCCAAAGCCCATTTGGATCCGAGCTGACCCCTGCCAGAGACAACATGACTGAGAGGCTAGGAGAAAGATCAGAACTTAGCTGACAGTATATCCCATCACACGTAGTCTAGTCATAATGGAACCAGGTAGCAATTTGTAATTGAAAATATGATTTTCTCTATGTCATGCTCCAGAGTGAGAAAACAAAAGTGATTATCAAAATTTTCGCCTACCCATATTTTAGTCAGAAGCCATTTCCATCCAATGATTCCATTAGGCCGAATTCAGACCAATACGGAACCTCAAATGATGAGAGAAGCCCTCTCTCAGGTGTGACATGACAAAATCAATTCCCCTCAGATGTATAGTGACTGTGCAATGGTAGCTGTGAAAGCTACACTTTATTTCTACCAGCAAAACTGGTTACAAGTCAGAGTTAGAGATAGTTATTTATAGCTATTTATAGAAGTTATTTTTTCCCTGCCAAAATCTACATTTACTTTTCAGTCTCTTTATTAGAATACAACCAGAAATACAGGAAATGTGTACGCAGTATTTTTTTTTTTTTATCAGGAAAATATAGCTTCTGTAGACTACAGTGGCAAGTATTTAGTGTGACCACACCTTACACTTCAGCATCAGCAGCATCTACATTTACGACATTTAGCAGACACCCTTATCCAGAGCGACTTACAACTGATACAGTCTTACAATTCAAGCAATGGTGGGTTAAGGGTCTTGCTTAAGAACCCAACTGTGGCAGCTTGGCAGAGGCGGGATTTGAACCCTGGACCTTCTGGTCTAGAGTCCAGTACCTTAACTGCTAGGCTACCCCAGTTATATATAAGTATTTAGAAGTATTTTTTTAATTAAATGTTTTATAATTATATAATATAAAATGAACTATGCTGTGCAAGGAGAATAGGTCTGTTTTGAGTCTTGGTCCTCCCAAAGTTTCTTCCTGTACACATTAGGGTTTTTTTCTTGTCACTGTCATCCTTGGCTTGCTCAGTTAGGACTGTGGGCTTAGATATGTTTAAACCTGCTTTGACACAATGAAAAACAGCTATTAAAAACAGAGTTTAATTAGCTAATTTTACTTAGACTTTGATTTGACGAGTCCAGTACAAACTGTCAGGAGGTGCACGTGGAGGTGGCCGCTGGCGCATATGCTGCAATGCTTCCATTATAGAGGCCTAAGCACTGTTTGACTGCCTCAAACCCGAGAGTGCAGCAGAGAGCTATAGGGCAATGTGGCTTGTCGTGCTTGTGAAAACTACTAAATAGCCCAAATGCCCTGCACCTGGATGGCAGGGTATGTAAACCTGAACAAAGCATTGTTAGTGGCTGCAACTTTGTAGAGGGGTAGCCCTAAGGCTTTGTGCGTCTGGTTTTATGTGTATCAGAGACGATACTGACATCTTGTCTACACAATAAACTGAGCAAGAGAGAAAAAAGGTAGTACTGAGAAGACTGAGAATGGAAGTAAAAAAACAATGAAGTGGAAAGAAAAGATAAAATACTAGCTCAAATGTAAGACAGATAAAGATATTAAAAGATCTTTTAGAAGAAACACCGGAGACCAACATAGAAAAAGAGTTCAGTGGTTTAAAGGAATGTGTAAGTTACAACAGCAAATATTTGAGTTGATAACTTAAATAAGATATTTAGGTATAGCAAGTATAAGTAAAATTATAAACTATATATTTACATCCCAAGCACCAGATGTGCTTGATTTGGACGTATTAGTATAATATTAGTGTAAGTAGTAGTATTAGTAGTATTGGTCCATTTACTGGTTTTGAGCCAATTTTTTGCTTTGTTTTCCACCATATTCTTTGTTAACTACTCAGTTTTTTTGAGAGTTACTAATAGCAATTAAGTGTTTCTTTTGCTACCCATTTGCTGCTTCTAAAACTTTGGTCACATGAGCACGACTCGCCACTATTATGCCTGCTGTGGGTTTCAAATCCAGTACTGCTTTCAGAGTCGATTTCGGTTTATGAATCAAATCTGCTCAACTGGTTTTTCTGTTTTCATGCCTCTCGCTCACCACACTACCCGTTCGGCTTTGCCAGTGGTGTTTTGGTTTGCTGATGAACACAGATTGTTTTAAGCTTGTGTTTATTTGTTTTTAAGTCCATTTATATATAGACTAGTTACAAAAATTAGGGGATTTTTGTTATAATATGGGGTTTGTACCCAAGGATGCAGGAAAGAAGGAACCCCACGACATATAATAAGAATGGGGAAATAACTAAAAAGGCAGAGCAAAGGCTCTCCAAATGACAAAAACGCACGCAGCTGTGTTGCGTCCCAAATGGGAATGGCAGACGCGAACCGGCTGCAATATGCACCGAAACAGCAGAGGGCGAACATGCAGTAAGCACAAGAAGACCCCAATTTGGGACACATCCCAAATCGAGCGGCGCCGAGGCCCTCCAGAACGCCAGAGGGCGAGCGTGAGCTTGAGTGCGCGTAGAAGCCGGACGTCGGAATTTGAGTCGCGCAGCCGACCAGGAGTGAGGCTCAGTTACCAGAAGACGTAGGACGGGAAAGAGAAACCCTGATTCTGTCCCTGAACTGCTAAATACTTCAGGGGTTTCCCCCGTACGCGTCCGTCGGTACTATAAGCCCCGGGACGTTACCGACTGATACGTAAATAATCACTTACAAAATCACGGAGCGAATGGAACACCAAGCACACTTTGTGTGCCTACGATGGACCGTAAGTTCTTTGACGACGTGGCCCTGAACAACGCTGGAGGTCCTACTTTTATAGTAAACCCACCAGGTGTTTTGATATCACGTCGTCAATTGAACACTGGATATAACGGGTGTCAATGGACTCTCTTTAACGGCTGCTGGGGTAAGGTAAGCCTCGTAACAATTTCATTATGGGATATTTTACTTATCCTCTAATTGTTGTGAGCGTTATATATACTGTATCAACTATTTCTAGCTCACAACAGAAAATCTGTTGGGTCCTTCCCCTTGTTCAGAGGTTAGATTCAAAGCAAATATTTTTTTGGACTGAAATCCAAGTACCATGTTGAAAAAAAAATTACAGCACACCCACCCAAATGACACTATACTGTCAAGCAGGAAGATGCAGGGAGATGAAAACATTGTTATGTTGTCATCCTTCAGTGGGGATTGGGCAGTTGGTCAGCACTGATGGAACATTTTTGTTGAAAAGCCACTGTTCTCTAGTAGACAACCAACAATGGGCAGGTGGATCACCTTCCTGCATCATCACAACCCCAAATGCACCATAAATGCACTAAAAATGCATAACAAAAACAACACACGAGTTAAGGAAAGGAATTTGACTATCTTTAAGTGGCTAAATCAAAGCCTGGAGCTAAATCTGATATCTGGATTAACTTGAAGAGAGCACTCAATTGTTGATCATGATGAAATCGCACTGAAATCGAAATCCAGTGAAGACTGAGAAAAATTTCAGTAGTTTGGAATAAATAATTTATGTTTCTTAGGTATTTGCATGGACTGTTTATGTTGCCTTTAGTAGGTGGGTTAAGGGTCTTGCTCTGGCATATTGGCAGAGGTGGGATTTGAACTCTGGACCACCTGGTCCATAGTGCAGTACCTTAACCACTAGGCTACCACAGCCCAATACAGTCTTGATGTAACCTTGTGTATCAATGTAACCTGTGTGTGTTGCTAAAATGACCATTCATGCTGATAGTGACAGTAAATAAATCATTTTCTGGCTTTTTCACTTCCCTGGATATTCTCAGCTCATTCTAACATTGTCTACATGCTATATTGTCTGGTCTTGTTACCACTGTCTGGTTGTAATTAGATTGTCTTGTCCCCTTTTCCTTTGTTAGTGTGTATGAGAATTGCAGGGTACTTGAGACTTTGTGTGGGCTTTAGCATCCCTTGGTGTTTTTTGTTACTTTTGTTATTTGTGTAGTGAGAGTTGTCTGTTTTCAAGTCTGCTTTCATCGTGTATCACCAGGTATGATGTTAATATACAGTAGTATCTGTAGTGGAGCACATGGATAGTGTTACAGAAAACCGAAACACAATGTTTTATATTTACATAATTAAATTACTGCATATCATAATGGGGGCCACAATATCCTTTGAGTAGTGTATACTTTTTGCCAATACATTACAATATACAACATGACATACATACACTGTAATTATTTAAGCACTGTTTCAGGATGCCATTTTTCCCAAGGGTCACTCTAGGATGCATTGCAGTCTTTCATGGCCAACTGAAATCCACAGTATTGTGGAGTTGGGCTCAGATGTCACCAAGAGTTATTTCCCTGTCTGTCACTTTCCAGTGTGTATTCAAGGCAGTGATTTATGTTCCGCTATGTTACACTTTAATGAAAATTCATGTAACCCTCCCTTCCTTTAGTGTCAGTAGGAAAGCTGGCTGAGGAAAGGCAGAAATATGTGCCAATCCTTCCATTATACATTAAATCATTGTTATTTTCCCTTTGAATGACTTTTGATTTAGGGTTTTTTGTAACTGATCACACATCGCAGTATCTGTAATATTTGATCTCAAGCTACAATACAGACACTAAAATTCAATTAAATCTGATAAAAACAGATTAATTTCCTGATTTGAGGAGGTTTGCAAAGAGGCCAAATCATTCTTTACCGTAACAGTGTGATTTTGGACCTTGGTCTGATGGAACACCTAAATACCCTTGAAAGCATTTGGATGATAAACTCTCAAAAGTGTGTGTGTGGCCATTTTTACATTATGTAATGTCCAAATGAGGATGAAAAAAATCGAACATTTTGTTGGTTTGCACAGTGTTAACTGCTTTTTTAGAGAAACTTTCAGCTTTCTTTTAAAAAATCAAGGTTACCGGAGGTTAAGGTTAGGTTAGCATTAAATTTCTACAGGAATTGTGTCTCTCTATGCCTCTTTTTTGTGTGTTTTTTTGCACAGTAAAGTTTTAAGTGGCATTTGTGAACGTAACATGTTTTACTGCTTGACAAACTATTGCCCAAGTAATCAGCAACTGATTTATGATGGTTCTTATCTTATCTGAGGGATTCAAGATTGAAGTGTTCAGTTAAGCCTTGCACCCTTTCCATTTACACATTAAAATTCCAAATTCCATGAATTGTTGATATTATGCAGTCTTCCAGTCTTTGTCCCTCTCTTACACTATGAGATACATTGTTTTAAAACATTTCATGATTTTTTCCATGCATTTGTTGATAAGCTGGAGGTCATCTGGACATCTTTACTCACAAGTTTCACCTTTTGTACCAAATCATGATTACAATCACCTGTTGGCACCACCTGTTTGAAATCACATTCTTATTTAGTTTTCTAACTAGCTCCAAATTGCCCCATGTTTGTGTGTGTGTGTGTGTGTGTGTGTGTGCGCGTGCGTGTGTGCGTGTGTGTGACAAGTTATTTACAGTATTTTACCTCAGCCCCAATCACTGTCATTTGTGGTGCCCTCTTTTTCCACACTCTTCTCTATGTGTGTGCACGTGTGTGTCCACATGTTTGTGTATTACTGTTTGTAAGCTTGCTCAGGGCAGCACTGCTCAGGGCAAGTAAATCTCCATTAGATTAAAGTGCATGTGTCTTCTTGGCTTTATGAGGACTGAGCATTTGAGATGAGTAATTGTGGGCTTCTTTTCCTCCTGGTGCCATCACTATTTACTCCCTGGCACCTGCTCCTTTTTAATTAGCGCCCCAGCCTTGATCATCTCTTAATCGACTTGAAACATGAAGAAACAAAAGCCAGTCTCTGAGGAAGCCACTGCGCTGGGCTCCGCATTCTATCAGGCATGTCCTAATGAACCAGGTCTTCTCTGTGTCACAGTCAGCATTGCCCTTCATCTACTGCCATATAATCATCTTCAGATGATGGTTCAAAATGTTGATTTGCCATTATGTTCAGTACTAGTAGTTTCAATAATATCAGTACTCACAACACTTTGGCCAGTGCATGTTTATTTACATCCTTTTTTCAGTGTGTACTACATTGAGGTTGTGTTAAATATGTTGGAATTCAAAATGTGAATTTCATTGTACCATCATCTTAAATAGGTAGGCAAAAATAAATAAATATTATTTTTAAGTTTCTTGCATTTACTTTTATTTCATTGCAGACAGCATAGCCCTGAGATATTTTATGTTTTGTCTGGTTAACTTCATTTCCTTTGTTATTAAACATCCATGTCTGCATTTCAACACATTCCAAAAACACTTTGTAATCTTGTCATTTCTTCATACAATTAATTCACTCAACACCTTATCTTATTTTTTTTCAGTAACTGAGGATGCCAAGCAATGAAGTGTTTTAAATGAACCTTGTGTTTTTTACAACTTTGTTATACATTTATATGTTACGTTTATGTTTTTATATTCGCATTGCATGTCTTTTTTGCACAGTAAAGTTTTAAGTGGCATTTGTGAACGTAACATGTTTTACTGCTTGACAAACTATTGCCCAAGTAATCAGCAACTGATTTATGATGGTTCTTATCTTATCTGAGGGATTCAAGATTGAAGTGTTCAGTTAAGCCTTGCACCCTTTCCATTTACACATTAAAATTCCAAATTCCATGAATTGTTGATATTATGCAGTCTTCCAGTCTTTGTCCCTCTCTTACACTATGAGATACATTGTTTTAAAACATTTCATGATTTTTTCCATGCATTTGTTGATAAGCTGGAGGTTCTCTGGACATCTTTACTCACAAGTTTCACCTTTTGTACCAAATCATGATTACAATCCCCTGTTGGCACCACCTGTTTGAAATCACATTCTTATTTAGTTTTCTAACTAGCTCCAAATTGCCCCATCTTTTTTTGGATTGTGGTGCAGGCCTGAAATGCAGTAATAGATGATTAGTAATAAATGAATTGAAATTGACCAGACAAATCATAAAATATCACATGCTCATACTTTCTACAAAGACATGAATGTCAAAGCAAAAGTAACAAACACTGTTTCTTTTATTGGCAGTTTCCATAATGTCTCAACTTTCACTAATTTGGGGTTCTGATAATTGAGATGAAATATATGTCTGAAGCTGGAAATTAAGTAAATTCTTAAATTGTAAGTCAGGGCTGAATCACTACCTACATTCTGCTTCAACTGTCAACTGTAAAATAAGATGTTTTTTGTTCTTTTTTAAATTATGATATTTTACATTAAACACTTTGTTGTTTCTGTTTGATTTAAGACTAAGTTGGAGGAGTTGCTTATGTGGAGCTGTCCATTGTGCAGACGGTACTGAACTTAAACATGTCAGTAAGGCTATAGAACAATGCTTATGTGTTGAGTAAGGTTTATAATGACTTGAAATCAAACTGGTGTGTTTGGTTTAGCAGAATATGCAGCATGTATTTATGTTTTAATCATTCATGATCTACTGATTGGGCAAAAATAAAATGATGCCTAAGCATGCAGCACAAAAGAGCATACATGAATCACACTAGTCAATCAGTGTGCCAGTCATCTGGTCGGTGAGTCAAGCCCAGACCAACTGACCTCAGTCCATTCTCTTCCTAACCTCAAAGCATCACTTATGCTTTTAAGAAACAGGTTTGCTGTAAAGACAAATCAGCTGTATGCCCACATGGTGGCTTCCCCAATGCAGAGTTCTAGAAATGCAGTTCAAATCTATCAGACATATATTAGGCAAACACCCAAAGACTGTGACTTTGGAAAAAGGAGGCTGGAGAAGAAATTATGGGATGCTCTGACTTCCTTGCTCTCTATATTTCTGCCTTCATCACCAAGTGGAGCAAATCAAGCTTATTAAATTCTCCACGGGATAAGGTCTTTACATTAACGTGAGGCAGCTTCTCAACACAAGCCGAAACGAATATGACAAAGGTAAGGCCAAACAATGGAATGAGATTCTCTCAACATATTAACACAAACATAATACGTAGCCATTAGAGTGAAACATACAGGCTGTTTACAGTAGTCATGGCTATGGTGATGCCGCGCTCTCTCTCTCTCTCTTTTCCAAGGCAAACCACTCTAATTCCTCAGTGTAAAACCACAAAGCACAAAGCAGAATGGGGCCCAGAATGGTGCCATAATGGTGTAATGACACAATGACAAGCAACACAGTCATTTACAAGCCCAACGAGACCCTAAATCGTCTCACCCATCATGGGGAAGCTGGGACTCATTTTTCTGCCAGCCATAAATGGACGGTCAATTCAACAGCCTTCTGGTCAGAGCCTCATCTATTTCACCTCCCACTGTCATAAATTCTGATCCTGTTTCATATGAGCGCACACATACACCATAACAGATGTGGTTATCTTTTTGGTCTCCAGTTGTAATTACATTTCATTGCTTTCAGCTTTCATTCACTTGGTCATGCTTAAAAGATCTTTTTTCTGTCCAAAGTATACTATTTGGTGAGCCTGTGCAAAACGCTAAAGATGATGTATCTCTCTCTAACCAGGGGTCCATTTTGTAATCAACAGTATTTGCTGGTATTGCCAGACCAAATCTCAGTTGACATGTGACATAAAAGTGGTGAGATCCAAATGAACATATGTTATAAATCCACAGAACGCTTTACCTCACTGTTTCCGAACCCTGACCTCCTGTAGATGTTCTAACACATTCACATTTACAGGTAATTAGCTGATTAAATGGAACAGGTGTGCTAGAGCAAAAAAACAACAAAAAAACATGCAGGGCAAGGCCACTCCAGGACCAGCGTTAGTGGTCATTGGTTTTCCCTATTCCTGAAGTACTGGTTGAGAAGCAAACATTAAATATATTTGCAATAGCATGTACACGTCACCTCCTGAGCATCCTGAAAAAGTGCCTGAAGCCATGCCATAAAAATGCCACAAATCTAGCTCACATATAAAAATAGATTCAGAGTATTTGCTAAATATTTTGTGAAATAGTGCTAAGCAAAAATAATTACAAGGCTTTAGCTTTTGTCAATACTCACGGGCAAACTGCATGGAAAGCTGTAGGCAGCTGGAATCTTTTTTGAGTGGTCACGATAAAACAAGCTAATGAATTATAAAATAATAGTGTTTTAAAAGTAATTAATTTCAATCTGATGTGCTCATATTTAAATGTAACATTTAGGTTATTGTCTGTATCCAGATCATGGTCGGGCTTAGAGACAAGTTACGTGATCGCTTTAGGAGGGAATTAAGGAAAATGTATTGCAGAGTTATAAGATCAAAGCCATATGGATCGAGTTTTATTAGATTATCTTTAATTAACATTTCAGTCATCTGTGGGTGATTAGTGGCCAGCTGCTGCAGGAGGCCTGAGGGCAGAGAGAGGCGTTACAGTAGCAGGTGACTCTGGTACACACTGGCATTTTAAGAGATACACAAGGATTATTATTTTGTACCTCATCGCTCAGCTTTCATTTTTCCAGCTGAAAGAATTGAGCGCATTTGACCTGCTGTAATTAGAATTGCATGAATGATTTCGTCCACTAGAGGGCGCTGTGGTTGTTTGGCCAGGCCTGCAGAGCCATTTCAATTTTTTTGTTTGTTTATTTGGTTTTGTGTTATTCTGTGTCTTTTTGCATGGGTGTGCATGTATGCGTCCATATGGTATAGACGTTGGGTGATAGATCAGTCGTTTGGAATAGGTCCAACACTATAACACCTGCAATTTTAATGTATTGTATTTACGTATTCACAGATTAAATTCAGAGTTTCTTCAGATAATTCTGGCAGTGATTCAGTTTCTATGGCGATGTTAGAAATAAATGTGTTTCTATCTCAGTGGTTTTGTTGTACATCGTAGTAGCTGTTAGAAGTGCTCAGATGTAGTCTCAACTTGTTTTACAGGAACCGGTGCATATGGCACCGACTGTCAGCCTTATGTCATTTAAGTTCTCTTCAAGACCTCACACACCATCATGGTCTCCTTTCATACCGTACATTGCAGAATATTCTGCAGAATTCATGTCACATTGTTATGATGGATCTACAAACCTTTTACCTGCAGAACAAAAGAAATGTCACCAAACCTGAGACAACAGGTGAAAAACAGAATAGAGAAATATGAAGTGAATTCTTAAGACTCTTCTGCTGTAGGAAACACCGACTGTCTCTTAGGACTACAGGAAGTTAGCTACAGTGTGTGGCACCATTCTTTGGTGGCAAACACTTTTGGTGGCCGCGATCCAGCCAAGCGGGAGGCAGACAGTGACCCAGGTAATGAAGCAGCCAGAGGAGCAGAGCAAATCACTTCCACACACTCACTCTATGTGTCTGACTAACAAACATAGCCCCTCTGTGTGCTGTACGACTGATTGAGGCACCATATGCTGGCTGATATATTTGTAGCAAGAGAAGCAGAGAAACGGAGAGAGAGAGAAAGAGAGAGAAATGGCCAAGCTTCTGCAACAGACGCAGCAGGCAGGAACATCACAGGGTCAGCAGCACACATCCACATGGATTATCGCGCTGTCACACTCTGCCTCACACCAACGGATAACAAGCCAGCCTGATGCTGAGGGGCACGTAGAAAGAAAAACTTAGATGAGAACACACACACACACACACACACAAACACACACACACACAAATGCACAATTTTATTTTGACACGTGAACAATATGCACACACTGACACACACGTAGTGACTCATACATTTTCAAAAAACTACAGGTGCATTTTAATTAACACACACATTGTAAAAGTAATGTAAAAATAATGAAGGTCGTTTCCCACATATTTACTTAAATGCGTGTGTGTGTGTGTGTGTGTGTGTGTGTGTGTGTGTGTGTGTGTGTGTGTGTGTGTTGGATGTATTATTGCGTCTGAATAATTCATGAAATAATAAATTGAATATATTACATTTCACTGTAAAAACATTTTATTTTATTATTAAGCAGTAACATGCACAGTAAAACAACTGCAACTCAATATATATATATATATATATGACCAAGAATACTCTAAATATACTATTTGTTAGATGTCTTTGGTCTTTAATATTACACTTCACAATTACATGTGATGAAAATAAAATCCCTGCATTGGTGTGTTAAATAATTTTTTTCATAAGAAATCCATAATAATTTACCATTCATAATATAATATTCATAATATTTTAAGGTTCCACTCAGTCTTGTTACCCTAACATTGTCCCAAAATTATGGAACATAACATAAGTCACATGTTCAATAGCAAGGTGTATCATCTGGATCTCAAATTATTATCCTGTTCCTGTCCTTATTTTCAGATGTTATTTGTTTATTGTAAAAGCAATGAATGGCTACATTTAACCCTAACCCTAAAAAATCAAATAAAGTTGCCTGAACTTGACCAACACTCATTAAGAATAGATGAATATGTGTTGTTAGGTTTAGTGTTGAAAAACTATATGGAAACTATATATATTATGTTACCAATGGAAAGTCCACACAACTTGTGTGTGTGTGAGACATTGTTTACATCATACATGGCTTGCAATCCTTCATACAGTTTATATGCAATAGGATTTAATTTTGTGTTCATGCTTTCACTTAAACCAATACAGATTCCAGAAAGGCAAACTCCTGAAGAAGTTTCAAAAGTATTTCTCACTTATAGGAAGTACATTATAATACATTTATTAATTTCATAATTGCTAAATAATCTAGTATACACTTCCTCAGTGTGGCTGTTTTTCTCTAAACACAATGTAAATTACCCAGTTTGAAAGATGTGGATGGTGTTACACTTAACAGAACAGATGGCATGAATATGCAGGCCAGCAATTTTCAAATCAATAGGACTGCACATGGGACCAACTGTATGTTCTGCAGGAGGGATGCCATGACAGGCCCAAAGGAGATCTACTCAAGGCAAACCGCATAGACACAAAGCCAGAATTTTTCTCTTTGTACCGTTTGTTCTGTCTCTGAACGCAACATACACTCTTAGCACTGCACATTCTGCCTGGCAGCACCATCTCATCAGCTTTCTTTCCTGCCACTTAACGTCGCACAACTGCTCTCAGAAATATGATGATAAGAAGTACACATTTTTCTGCACTTAGAAATGATCCCTTCGGAAGCAAACAACATCATGATTCATCCATAGCATCTATGTGCTTATAAAATAGTCCACTGAAGTTATTAGTCCTCTCTCTGAGTTATGCATGATTGGCAATCTGCGGCGTGTGTTGCTCTGCTGGAGTTATGCTGGGATGAAGACCACCATTAGATTGTACATACACTGACACAGTGCTTCTGAGAGCACAAGAGAGCTGTAACCGATAATAAGCCCATTAGTTATACTAGCTGTTTCCAAAGCTTCCGTCTAGTGCATCGCATGTACTCATTTTTGCTAAACGTGATTGCTGTTGTAAACAATCTGTGGAAATATTCAGGGAAAAGGAGGAAATTCTGATATGGAACATGCTGATATAAAATTGAGAAAAAGAAACATGGGATAGAAAGCAACAGTCATGTTTTCCTAGGCAAGCTGTTATTTAATATGACTGTGGCACAGGAGCAGAGAGACTTGTAGTCATCCTGGATTCCTGACTCTCTAGTTCTTTTCTATAGCCTTTGTACACTAGAAGTCTCGGGAGAGCACACATGACAGCCTGTTTATTCCACTTTTTATAGATAATTTAATAATTTGATGTGCAGCGCAGTCACATTGTTATTTACTATTGTTATTGACAAATCAAACATATTGCCTTACACCCTCCGGTTGACTCTTGGTACTGCCTGTTTACATAACAGTTGATCAAAAGCAGATACTATTATGCAGTGCATTAATCACATGGAAGGACATGTGCCAATTTGGAGAACTGTAGCATAGGGACATTCGTCAGCGAAATCTGCAAACTGCGTGTATATGCTATACATCATACAATATACAGTACAATTCATGCAGAACTGCAGCTTATTGAACTACTTTCACACAGTTGTTTGTAAACTATGGATATGTTCTGCATGGTCAAGTACAACATCCATGCTAAGTCCATTTTTGCCTATTCAGATGCTAATTTGAATATGACCTGACTCACAAACATTAAAAGACTTTCACATGAATGTACAGGTAGTATTATTTCCATCTTTGCATGGCTGGGCAGGTGTAGATGTAAACTGGCAGTCAAAAAGTTTTGATATAATTGCTAATTCATAACCGTTTGAACAGAACTTCACTGATTATTAATGGTTAATAAATACAGATATGTACCATTTAACAACCACATTACATTATGTGAAACAGGTTGTTGATCAAAATGTTCACTGATCAGGCATTATCTACTGTAAGTACACTGTAAAATGATCTGCTGGTTCAACTTTAAATAGTAAAGCAAGTTATTTCAAGGTCTTTTCTGAGTAATCTCAACTACACACAAATATTTAACCAGTAAGTCTTGTAACTTAAAATGTGTTCTTCCAACTAATCTCAGGACTCGGTAATGTAAGTAATAGGCTCTATAGTTGACACAACTAGCAATGAGAAACAAACCATCCAACATCTGAAACATCCCAAGAGACAGTCTGTTTGTGTTCTCACTGCCTGTATACAGTATTCTCTCTATTTTCCTATAACTTTATAAACCAGATCATATTCACTCATTCAGACTTAATAGGACTGTACAGTCTCACTGTTTCATCTGGCTGATCCTTTGTGTTGTTCGTAATACCACATACATCCTACATGGCCTAGGGAAGAACGTATGTGCCAGGTATAGCGATCATAGACCTTCTGTTACCGTTCCAATAGACTGTTCCATTGGGTTTTTAGGAATGGAGAATGTGGTGGGATATATGAAACAATAAATTGTGTGTGGATAAGGAACCAGCAAACCACAGCAGCCCAGTTTAAACTCACTGTTTGTCCAGGGACATTTACAACGGTGGCCAAAAATGCTCCATCCCAAACCTTTTTGTTTGCCTAGGTTAAAGTCAGCTTCATCAGTAAAATATAAAGTTCTGAATGGCAGGAGCGTTCAGATCTGGGAATCTCAGAATCAGACACAAATCAAAGAGAGAAAAAACATAGTGCAGTCAATATGGTGAAATACACGGGAGTACTGTACTCACAATACACAGGAGTACTGTACTCTATTGTGCCTGTACAGTTCTGAAATGATAGTGAATTCACAGTTTATTACTTGCTTGAAGATATTCATAGCACCGTTCTTTAATCATCTCTGATCTTTGCTCAAATGGCACCCTGTAGATCTGTTTCGTTCAGATACATTTGTGCTATAATAGATGTTCCAATGTAGACAAGCACAACTGCTAAACATTATTGAATATTGTGTTGTCTGCAATTATGATTATTTTTTCCCTACTGTTCTGACCTGATCTTCACTCACTTCTGCTGAAAATGTAAATATGATATGATTGGCTACAATAAGCTAAATATATTGTGTTTTTCAATATGAAATGACAATATTGCAATATTGACCAGTAATCACTGTATAACAAGCCTAGTGTACCGTAGTAAATGTGTACTCACCAAGCATTTCATTAGGTACACCTATATATATATATATAATATAATTGATCCATGCTTTCATGTTTCTTTATACCAAATTTTGACACAATCATCTGAATATTGTTAGGGTTCCTACCTTTTGCCCCGGAGTTGCGAAAGTTGCGGAGTTGTTACTTTCCAACACTCCTGTGTATCATCATATCTACAAACACCTACACTAATTTCCTGTGTATTTAATGTCCGTTAACTGCATCTCCAAAATATTTGAGCTCATTTGCACAGGAATACACTTCATCCCATATACAGCAAAGCTGCAGGTACACTTGGACCACTAAGCATTTCAGATCCTGCCTCATCTGAAACTGATCACTGTTAGTCTGATCAGGCGGCTCAGTAAAACAGGATGCTAACACTTTAAACAGACCCCCTGAGTCCACATGGAAGAAAAAAAACTCCCTTCTTCCTGAATCGTTGTATCAGCGTGCGTAAGATCTGAGGGCTGGATGCCGATCTGCACTCAGGTCACAGCTTGCATATTAGCGTAGTAATGTTTCTCAGCTCTAGCTCTGGAAACCAGCAATTTAGCCACCCCAAATGTGATTAAGCTCATTACCCTTCTACTCCGGACTTCACCAAATAAACCTTTTTAATATTAATACATTTCAGAGATAACGATTGGGTTTGAAATGTGGCAAAAAGAATGTGAATTTTCCATTAAAGCACTTGCTTGCATGATTATACAGTCAAATCCGGTTAATTGGACCACCAGTTAATGGGACCAGCCGCTTATTCGGACCAAATCCTAAAGTCCCAAAACAAATCCTATTATATACGTGTAATGTTATTCGCTTATTTGAACCAAAATTCCGCTTAATAGGACCAAAGAACGTGTACAGTATGTAATATCCGTGAAGAAACTCTTCGTCTCTGGCATCACTACCCGAAAACTCC
>JAVSBV010000001.1:3477914-3494939 GCA_033117975.1 Parotocinclus spilosoma
ACATTTTTTTTTTCCACACACCTAAACATGGCCTACAGAAAGCGTTTTCGTCCCTTGTTGATTGATTTCGATATGATTTAGTTCTTTATTTAAGGCAGTGGTTGTTCAAGTGAGTGGATGTTAAATGGTGCACACCTGTATATCTTTTCATAGTCAAGTTCTCTCTCTTTCTCTTTGCTGTTGTATTAGACCGTCTCTCTTCTTGCATTCTCTCTCTCTCTCTCTCTCTCTCTCTCTCTCTCTCTCTCTCTCTCAAAATTAGGAATCTGAAACATGCCTTAAATATAAAATTGGTAACTCGCCTGTCTGTTAAAAATTGCTGTTCAACTTTTAGTGTGTTTGCCAGGTCAGCCATGGCTGTCTCTGTTTATGCCATAACTGAGAAAGGTGGTTTTCTTATTCACATCAGCATGGTAGTCGCAGTAAATCTGGCCACCACCCAGTGCATGTTAATCAAATCTCACTTTTAACAATTGAGTCGCTTAAATTGCGGCAATCTTTTCCTCCTTCCTTCGTAATATTATTACTTGCTTTTATTTTCTGGTGAATGTATCCTATCCTAATGCTGATTTACCACAGTGGCACAATTATTTGCTTGTGTAATCTAGAAATGCGTAGGACCATATTCTGACCAAACTCCTGCATTTCCTGTGTACTGACCTGTATTGTATATTTTTGTCCCTCACTTTTTCTTTATTCTGCATTTGTCTCCCTCCCCCTCCCTTTTCCCATTCATTACCCATTTTCAACCCCTCTCCCCCTTTCTTTAATTTCCTCTATCATACCCATCTGCCTTTCCCAATTCTATCCCTCCCTGGCCACACCTCACTGTTCATGCTCTTTGCTTGAACAAATATGTTCCTCGGATGAATTTGCCCCCAATTAACTGCCTTGACCCATGATCCATGACCACCTCACCATTCTGCGGGAAACCACCCTCGTTATGGATGATCTGTTCATCTCCGTTCTTCTTCGACTCTTCTCTCTACCTGTCTCACGCTGCTTGCTCTTCTCTCCTTCTAAAGATGGTTACGCCCCAAAGTCTGTTTACCCTCTTCGGTATGTTATTGTTAGCACTCTACCTTTTTGTTTGGTTGTTTTTAGATTTGTTTGAATTTGCTTCCAGTATTTTACTTGATCTTTTAATTTAAGAAATACATTTGTTGCTTTTTGCTGTGCTATTTTGTTGTATTTAGTTTAAGTTTACGCCTTTCCCTCTGTCTTTTGAAGTGCTTTTGAATTTACTTTAATGCACGCATGAATTATTTTTTTTTTTACATATTTTTGTTTTTTTTGAGGGTATTTCAGAATCTCTTCCTTCTGTTCATACTAGTTAATTTTCCTCATTAGAAGGATGTTCTGTCTCTCTTGCTTATGATTAGTCTATCTCTCCACTTCCAAGTTTCACTCTGTGAAAGGTTAACTGTTGCTCCCTCTCCCCCTCATCCTTCTCCTCCTGCCTCTCTTGCTGGTTCTTGCTATAATCCAGGTGTATATGGTGATGTGCAGCGTGTGAAGATCCTCTATAACAAAAAAGACAGTGCATTGATACAGATGGCTGATTTGAATCAAGCTCAATTAGGTAAGAAGTATTTTCTGAAATATTACTACTTCTCATGGACAAGAGGAGTCATGGATAAAAAGAGGGAGCGTCTGGGTTTTCTGATGTTCACGTAGTAGATTTACACTGGTAGTCAACATGAGTGATTGTTTTAGCAGCCAGGACTGATTTTGTAAATGTTAAAGAATAAACAGGCAATCACAATGCAGTGTCTGGAGAGAAATAATTATTGTAAACGCTGGTGTTCTTACCCTCATTTTGTCTGCTAGGACTTATCACCAAAGATTTGTAGCAAGTACAGAAATATATGATAATTCTGTGTATTCGCTTGCTCCTAGATTTAGACATTAACAGTGAACTAATATAGTACAAGAATAAATAGAACATTAAATACTCCAGGGTCATCAAGTGAACAAAATTATACCGTGTTCTACATTGTCATATATTTTGTAGCCATTTGGGCCACCATGTATAAAAGTAATATGATGGACTTGTATTAATGCTTGACGGCATACATTTGGGGTGGTTGCTGACAGCCCTAAAAATTTAAAAATTATTATACTGTTGTAATTTTAGTAATGATCAATTAGCTGCTTAATATTAAGTAGTAAACATGGATATTTATGCATATTCTGCATGCAGAATAATATGGTGTGCAGTTCAACTTGTTACTGAACAGGCACTTTTGCACTGGGCAGACTTTTTCATAGGTCTTTAGAACTGTAGGAGAAATTGTCCCATTTCTCACGCTTGCAGAGAGAAACTTTGAACAATTGTAGGTTTTAGAACACAGTGTATTGGAACTTTTATAGACTCTCCTTCAAGGTTAATACATTTCTCATCACAAATGAACCCTGCGTGTGTGGCAGCTGGACGGACAGTGAAAGTCCAGGCTTTCTGGAACTTCATTTGAAGGAGAGACATTTTTCGTTATTCAATCGAAATTTACTAGCTTATGTCACTTCAGTGCCACACAGCGCTCCTGGTGGTGTGAATACAGACCATAAAAGTCCTTGGAATTAATGTATTTCTCAGGGTTGGTCTGCTCATGGGATATTTCCTCCCAAATTAGTCTCTAGAAGTGTATACAAAAAACCTTTAATCTAAGAGCATAGAATAATGGGATAAGCTATACATTTTAGACACTTATGCAGCTGAAGATTTATTTTTTCCTTTTTTTGTGTGTTTAGCAATGAGTCATCTTAATGGTCAGAAAATGTATTCAAAGATCATCCGTGTAACCATGTCCAAGCACCAGACGGTTCAGTTACCTAGGGACGGGTTGGATGATCAAGGCCTCACAAAGGATTTCACCAACTCTCCTCTCCATCGTTTCAAAAAGCCTGGCTCCAAGAATTTCCAGAATATCTTCCCTCCGTCTGCCACCCTGCATCTATCCAACATCCCGTGAGTCCAGCTCACACTTTGTTTGTATCAGTCTTTTGGTCATGTCAAAAATGTGTTGTTTATTTATGCATTTCATAGGCAAGACATAACTGAAGATGACCTCAGAGTACTGTTCACTAACTCCGGAGGCACTGTGAAAGCTTTCAAGTTTTTCCAGTAAGTTGTATTTGTTGCTTGTTAAACATTATTTGGACCGGATTAGTTACAAGGGATGGATATATTTTTCTGTGTCTTTTACCAGCTATGAAATGAGCAGTATGAATCAAGTTTTGAGAGAAGCATTTATGTCCCAAATAATGAACAGATGAACAATAAGCACAGACAATTAACATTTTATTCTGATGTCTTATATTCTACATTGTAATGACTCAACACATGGCTGTGATGCACAGCAAAACTTGATCTTTCCAAATACACTGCTCACAAAAATGAGGGGATACTCTATGTAAAGAAATATCGACTATTTTTTTGTGAGCCGTGTATAGCATTTGGAGGTAATCCATGTAGTTTGTATATCTTAATATACATACTTGAAAACAGCGAATGCATATTATTTATTACTTAACTAAAGAAAATAGTATAGGGCCTGGCTTTCTGGCTGTCCAAGAATGTTTTATTATGGACACATTTATTATGTTATTAAAAGTGGCTAAATGGATTAAAATGTCAGCCTTTTGCTAATCATGTATTTCTTTACACTATTAAGCAATGCTAAGATCTACCGTCAGAATTTGTGCATTTTGTTTTTGGCTCATTAAATAAGAAAAGATGATGGAATCACCTTAAATGCGATTCCTAAACAATTACTGATATGTCTAAAAATGTTAATTAATCTGCAGGTAAACTTACCTGAGTGCTTACAGATGTTATCGAGATGCTGGACTTAAACAAAAATGTTCCATCAAGAGTTGTGTGAATGAGTGGGCTGGAAAACGTATAGGTAGACATTAAGGAATCAGGATCGAAAAGTAGCATACCTTAAACAGAAAATGCACAGCAATACAACTGAAAAAAAAAATGTAGAACAGGATTCAATGTTTGGTTCAAATCTGTTAGACGTTGACAGGGTGAAATGGGATTTGTATTAAACTCCAAACAGAAACTAGCATCAACACCTAAACAAAAGAAGCAAGGTTACAGAAAATAAATTCATAATTTAGTAATGTTTTTGCAAGGTTGATGCTGCTGCAACGTTTGTCTGGTGCCATTATAATGAAACATGAAGAGGAATTATTGAAGAAAGCAATACTTTCCACATTTATGCAGGATGTGGGATTGTATCAAGAGAAAATGTTAGATAATGACATTTTTAGGACGATAGTGTCTTGCCATAGAGCACAGTGTTAAACCAAGTTTTATAACTATTTCTTCCAGGTCTAATTATTAAAGACCTCATAACTCCAAATCAGAAATGCGCGCACACAGTGGGGAAAATAAGTATTTGATACTGTCGATTTTGTAAGTTCAATCCCTTCAATACGGTGCAGTCGTCCTTCCCCCTTTGCAGAAAAGCACCCCAAAAATATAAGATTCTCACCCCATGCTTCACGGTTGGGACTGAGATTTTGGGGCTGTACTCATCCTCCTTCTTCCTTCAAACATGGTGAGTGGAGTTCATACCAAAATGCTCTATTTTGGTCTTATGTGACCAAATGACCTCCTCCCATGACTAATCCAGATGGTCATTGGCGAACTTCAAACATGCCTAGACATTTACTGTTGTGAGCAGGGGGACCTTGCGTGCCCTGCAGGATTTTAATCTTTGACAGCGTAGTGTGTGACTAATGGTCACCTGAGACTGATTACTGAGACTGTGGTCTCAGCTCTCTTCAGGTCATTGACCAGGTCCTACCGTGCAGTTCTGGTCCGATTCCTGTCTTTTCTTAGAACCATCCTTACCCCACGAGGTGAGATCCTGCATGAAGCCCCAGGCCAAAGAAAATTGAGTCATCTTGTTTCTTTCATCACTCTCACCAAGCTGCTTGCCTATTGTCCTGTAGCCCATCCCATCCTGTGGACAGGTGTCTTTTATACAGGCAACGAGTTAAAACCGTTGTAATTAATGCAGGTGCAGAAATTCTTAGAATTCTTGCTGGTTGGTAGGTGATCAAATACTTTGATTCCATGCAATAAGACGCAAATTAATTATTTAAGTGGTAAATGCGTTACCATCCCAATATGTTTGGAATGTGTTGCAGACCTGAAATGCAGGAGTGAATGTTTATTAACAAATTAAATTAATTTTACCAGATAAAACATGAAAAATATCTGATTCATACAGTCTGCAATGAGAAGTCAAAATACCTTTAAGAAACTGTTACAATACCAACTTTTTCTGTACTTAACAGACATGTACCAGTCAGTCATAGCATTAAAACCTGCCTAACATTATAAAATGTGGAATAGTCCTGACAAGAGGCCACTGCCATTAGGGTACTGGAGATTGATTCCCTCTCTAAGGTTTCCCATCAGGATATTTATTTTAGATGCCCACGGCATCATACTGTCAGAGATGGTCACTTTACCCATCAGTGGTTGATATTTCATTTTGAAATATACCCTGATTCTTGTGAGCAGTATATTTGATGGGTGTATGTGTTATAAAACGTATCCTACCTGGAAAGTCATGTAGTTGTAAATATATAAATGTAAGGTGTATTTGTATCTTAAAGATTTAAGGTATAATTCTACGAGCGTAGCTGGTGGAGATCATATATTTGTATGGAATACACTGTTTATATTAGATTATATTCCCTCCCTAAAAAAGGCTTTTACTTTGATTAAACCAATGAATATTCACTAAGAACAGGAAAAGGAGAAGGTACTTTTAAATTAAAAGCATGTGCGTTTACATGATGATAAATAAGACTACAATAATAATATATTTTTTTAAAATCTTCTCATTGATTGATCTTGGTACATGTCAATAAAGTGTGAGCTGACAATCATGCAATTGTAATACCAGGCCAGGTACACAAAGCATAATAAGGCATTTTATTAGAAAAGGGCTTTCTGGGGAAATTGTTTTTAGATAAACTATGTGAATTTCACAATATCCATCTGTGAGTTCAAACCCAATTGCATTCCTGTAATTAGAAGGTTTATCATGTTCCTGTTTTAGGCTATTGTTGATACCCATTTTCTTGTATTTTGTACAGAGATCGCAAAATGGCTCTCATCCAGTTATCCACGGTCGAAGAGTCCATTCAGTGTTTGATCGACCTTCATAACTACAACATGGGCAACAACCACCACCTGAGAGTTTCCTTCTCCAAATCAACAATATAAAATGAGCTTAGACACGTTTTATGTTTACTAGCGTGAACTGTTGACTGTTTTGGTACACTGGGGACCATAGTCTGAATTTTTTTTTTTTTTTTTTTTTTTTTTTTTACGTTGTCATTCCTTGTGAAGAATCCAAGTCCCCTTTGTATTATAACAATTACCTTCCCCCAGTTCTTTAATACAGGATCACGATTCCTCCTCACATTAATTAGTTGACAAAAAAATGTGCCTTATTGAACAATCTAGTGTAAACATTTTCACACCCATACAATTTTCATAAGGATATGAGGTCCTCCACGTCAGGGCTAAGGCCTTCTTATCGTATTTTGTTGGGGTTATAATTGGGTGGGGTAGAACAATTTTGCTACCGTTGCGTACCCTTGTGTGACTTGTACAGTGTATTAAATGTCACCTCTCAGAACTGTAGTCCATGTTTGCGATCTGTGCTTATTAGTTTTGTTTTGTTCTATTGGCTGAAATATTTTTTTTAAGCATTTCTTTGAATTATCTGAATCCATTGATGGCTAGAAGTAAAGTATGTTTAATTTTTCATAGCAGGTATTGACCATATGAACGTTTTTTTGTTTTATTAGTTTTAGTTTTCTCTGCACGTGCTAAATGGTCTAGAGCTGAGAATCCTTGTTTAGAGAACAGCTGTTGCATGCATTAAAAGCTAATGTTTAAATAAATAAAGTACATAGTATGGGGGTCAACCTGGTGGGACCAAAGTTTCTTCCTCAAGTCTTAATTTTCTGAATAAACCCTTCTATACTCCCTGAAAACAAAACCCTTAAATAGAAATGTATTGGCTATGGAAAGTGTTAACGGTTACCAAGATTTCCCTTGGATTTTTTCCTAAGCCTCATTTTTATCATTCTCACATGAAGGGATGCTGTACATGAGGATAGGTATGTATCGTTTTGTTTCTTTAGCTGTTTTTTCAGTATTGTTTAAATGTGGCACAACTAAAAATGTTTTCTTTAAAATTGGGAATGGATTGCCTTGGTTTTGTTAATTTCTTTGTTTGCTTCTCTATTCCTCTTGTTCCTGTTCTCTTGCCTCTGAAGCATGCTCAATAAATACTTCTTAGATCTGTATTTACTGTCTAGCTGCTTTCTGTTTTTACTCTGCTGCTAATGCTATGCGCTACATCAGTAAAATAAGATGTAATAAACAAAAAAAAATAAATCTGATTTTTATAGTAAATCTAAATAGTAGATAAATTTTATAGTATTTGCTGCATTTCTATATGTATGCTATTTAAACACTAGAAAAATGTAACTTTTTGGCATGTTCAAAGCAATATCATCATTACATTTGTCAGTCTTTAGGCCCGCTAAGGCCAAAGTTATCTTGTTAGTCCTTAATCCAAATTAGGTGTAGACAATTCCAGTGAATAATAAATACTGTAGCACAATATTTAGCAAGGGTTACATGCAAAGAGTTTCTTGAAAGAGAAAATCGGGAATTTAAAATAGATATTATTTTGAAAACCAGTTTCAAAATGTCTTTAAAAGTTTTTCTTGCCATTTTTAACATAAAGGTTAAGATCTACAAGACTAAGAAAACTACGAGGTAGGACTGCTTGTAAGTATGGTTTGCAAAATATCCCTCACATTACTGACAAGGAAATGTTTGATCATATCAGTAGTAGTGGTGCACTGGGCAAAAATGTGATCTGAATGTAGAGCCATCAATGCCACCTGCTGTCTAATCATTAGCATCAATATATATGGAGTATTTAACACTTCAAATATCCTCAGGTGTTTTGTAATTGCTGATGTGGTTTGATGAATCAAAGATTGAGCTCTGTATGCATGGTCAGTAGTTCATTTGATTTAAATTTCCCGACCTGTGTTGTTCCATGTGCATTGCCAAGGATTTTGCCTAGGAAGTTTCCAGCAATTGTGTAGTAGTTCAGATGTTCATTTAGCAAAAAATTTTATCCTACAGTGTACAATTCTTGTTAAAAGAAGTAACAGCACATTCCAGATACAAAAATCTCAGGGCATATAGATTAGTCGATGACTAACCAAATCCATGTGCTCCTGATCAGTGATATGTGCAGATTGATCTAAACAGTGTTACTGAACCAGAAGCAGCTATGGAGAGGTATTAATGCTGGGTAAGGGTGATCATCCTAAAATACAGAACTGTTGATAGTTGTGGAAGATAGTTGATTAACCTTAAAATCTTAAATCATGGCAAGAGAGTACAGCAGCGAGATCTCACAGTAGACCAGTAGTTTCTAGATGTGTTGGTTTTTTTTTTTTTTTTTTTTTTTTTTTTTTACAAGCACAAACAGGCAAACCTGAAAACATTCAATAAACTGCCTGGCGCACAGAAACTGAGTGCAGACTTAAACTACTCGTAAAATGGGACTTACGATGTCATTGGGACTTGTGTACACAATCTACAGTCGGGAGAGATTTTGTAAAAAGTGCTCTTCATGGAAAAGCTGTGACTTAAAAGCCACAAAACAGAGAAAAAAAGCCAAGGATTGGTGTGCAGTAAAACAGCAGAAATGCTCTGAACTGATGAAGCAACATTCAGTAGTTTGCCTGCTGAAGGGCTGGATTGACCAGTTTCTGCATTCAACAGTACAGCACCATGAAGTTGGTGATTTGGTAAAAATTAGTAACCCCTTTTAAAAACTGCAACACCAGCATACCTAAGAGAATTGATGCTGTTTTTAAAGTCTAAAAGTTATCACAGCAAATATTGTGTCAAGTTTTTTGGCATTGGAATTACATCTTTTAAGTCCAATATGTTTTCCACTGCTACATGAATGCTTTAAAATAAAAATGTTTTGTGTCTAAAACTTTTGCACAGTACTGTCTACATTTAAATCTATAACTGAATGTTATTTTGCATGGTACGTGGTTTGAGGTCTGTCCCACGCTTGTCAGTGGTAGGTACTCCAAGCTGATCTGTTGTTTGGCACAATAGGCTGTGATTCATTGGATGCTCCACATGACCTTGTTACACCAGACTGGATTCATTTTGCACCATTTATTTCAATGACCTGTGTTCTCAATCCACCTTTATAAGTAAAAAATCACACATTCAGGGCTTGGACTGAAACCAGTCAATAAATTATCTGGACCATGAATCATGTAGCCTAGACATCCTGCATCCACAACAGGTAGAGAGAGCAACAAGATAATTTTCCCTTTTCCCCCTTAAGGCATGAGTTGTTCTTAGTCTGAGATTCTGATTATACCAGTGGTAAAAGCTACACTGCTCACAAAAATTAGGGGATATTTCAAAATGAATATGAAGCGATAAAAAAGAAGCCTTTGGTATTTTCTTGTTTAACAAGAACATAAGAAAAGCCAACAACTCAAAGAAAGTTGTTCTATAATGCAACTGAGATGCAAAAACAACTTTTATTTAATTGGTGAAAATGCACTATATAAAAGGCTGAAATCGCTGGAGTATCTGAATGTTCCCTGATCTTTGATTAGGAAAGTGCACATCCTGCAATTTCCCAGCCCGTACAATGCCTCTGCAAAATGATTAGCCTAAATGCGACGATTGGAGAGGACATTTTGAACCTGGTCAAACACAGACAGTGGCAACAGCACTATGGGTTACAGCACTTTCAAGAGAATGGAACATGGAATAGGACGAAGAAGACTAGGGCAGGGTTACACATCTGCTACAACAACAAAAGATGACCGCTACTTGGCCTTACTGACAAGAAGGAGCAGGAGCAACAATGCAACAGAATTGCGGGACAGTTTCCTGCTGCCACTGAACGACAGATATGCGCCCAGACCATATAAAATCAGCTGTGTTGGACTGCATGCCCGGCAACCAATGGTATGCATTCTATTATCTGCTGAACTTAATAGAACCTGTAGAATGTGGGCTGATTGAGCATTGACATTTGATATAAGTGGAAATGTAATTTTGTCATATAAATGTATTAATACTATATTGTTTCTACATTTATAGTGAACTCCACTTACCATATAAGTACACTTGATAGTTCTACAATTACAGGTTGTAGTCAAATCTTAAATAGTCAGGACCACCACTGAAGCAATATTTTTTATGTGGTGGATCATTCTTGCACTGCAGTGCTCAACAGCATTCTGTAACACAAACCTGTGCAGCCACAGATGAGCTACGGTTTCTGGCTTAACATCTACGAAGTGGAGCAACAGTGTTGGTGCATTTAATAGAATGGACAGTGTTTGGGTACGGTATTTAAACTCCTGCAGCACTGCTGTGTCTGACCAGCATGTCTCTGTAGTTCTGAGAGTAATCCATCACACAGTATCTGCTCTGTGCTGGTGATCTAAGTGTTTTGACCAACGATAAACACAATTCCACAAATGAAATATGCTATACAACAGATGAACTACTGTCTGTAATTGTAAAACATCAAGTGCCGCTGGCAAAATTGACAGTACTTGCAGAACTAAAGCAATGGTTTTAATGTTATGAGTGTATATTAGCTGGATTGGTCATAAAATAGCTCTATATAATATGTATAGCATTTGTCAGCACTAGTAATTATAAGCTACTTGATTTAATAGTCATCATGCAACCTTTGTAATAGCTTCTCCATAGGTGGTCATGCTTTTGAAAAAGAAATACTGCATGTCTTAATGACTCATTTAAATTTCCCATTATTAGATTAAAGTGCACACTAGTTATAGATAGTAGTTATATAGTTATAGTTATAGATGGTTAGATTATTACTAAAATCTGATTTCGGAAAACAACTTAAGCATGTTTTTAATATTCTCAAGATCATATTCTTTTGGTTGAAATAAAGTAGAGGGTACAACCCCAAATCAGAAAAGTTGGGACAGTATGACAAATGCAGATAATAATTTTAAAAAAACAAAACAGTGCTGTTAACAGTATGAACCTGAAACCCAGGCCTACAGCACATTAGAAAAAAAAAATTGGGGACTGTAAACCATTTACCACTTTTTTAATGCCGCCATTCTTTCTCACTTAAGATGTTTTGACAGTAAGTGATGAACCATTTCAGGTGTTATGTTGTCCCATTCTCCCTGACAACACATTGCAAGGTGTCCTATGGTGAGGCTAGTCCAGTACTTATACCCAGTTCATGCCTTTATAGTGTGTGCAGCTTGTGGTTTTTCTATATTAATGCTTTGCCAAGGGCAACATAACCCCCATACCATTACAGAGCGATTGTTTTGTCCTTTTTTTCTTTTGATCAGGAATACATGGTGTCCATTTTTTATCAAAACATATCTAAAATACTAATTCATCTGACCAGAATACATGTTTCCATTGTGTGATGCCCCACTACTACTCTTTTACAGTCTTTTAGATATTGGCAACAAAACTGAGTGGGTGTAAAATGATGTTTCAGGTTTTATGTTCCAAGTCAAAACACGTTACATGGAAAATGTCTAGTCTCTTTATTATGAAAAAATGTTTATATTGTTTGATTGCCAGGATTAGTATCGACCACCCGAGGAGCTAAGCTCTGCATCCCCTGATACTATACCACTTCTTGTGTGTGCCGTGTAAAAATAGTATATGGTTTGGAACACAAACCAAGTAGTACCCTACAGCAGGTAAGGTGCTCTCAGTATATCGTGCAGTTCTATATAATCGCTATGTAGGTCTCACCTTCTCTCCTCTTTTTGCTCTAGGTGCAGTGACATCTAATTCAGATCAGACTACCTGATAATGGCACTATTGATCTGGCCTGTGTTCCTTTTTACAGCAGCTACCCTCATGTCTCTTTATGTTCAGGCTGCTTCACACTAAGCTTATCCTACACTCCCCCCACTGTGTTTTGGTATCATCATGGTGATTGCTGTCACCAAGCGACAGGAGGGGAGTGGAAAATATCTTTAGTGTGCGGCTTCAGATTGCCTTTCCTTTTGCCTTGAAGAGAAGTTTGTACAGTCAGTGATGGTAAAAGGCTTGCTATAGAATTACATATGCAAGGCAAACTCCACTTGAAAGGTGAGGGCTGGTGGTAACAGGTATGAGAAACTGAGAGGGGACTGGTGTGAGCATAGAGGCCAAGAAGGGACCAGTGACTGCTAGCACATGAAAAAACAAAGGGAGATACAGGCGATGTGACTTATGGGGCTCTGCTTTGTAAAAGCCCCCCAACTTAAAGGATCCATTGTGAATTTCCCGCTGGAGTTACTAAAATGATCTTTCACTCGGGGACAGGGAACATATCTGTGTTATGTGATGCAGACTAGAAGTGATCCTGTCACAGAAGTCTTTTCACAGACTTTTGGTATAAGACTGCAATGACTCTCAACAGTTCCATCACAAGAGCAATACTAATGCTTGCTGGTAAGAACTGACTTAAAGTAGGGAGTACCTTGTGAAGATGTTGAATAGGGTTGAGGTCAAGGCTTTCTGCAACCTTGTGGAGTTTTTCTACACCAAATTTGCCCATCTTATTTTTATGAGATTCAATTTATTTGCATTTAATATGGAAAATCCTGGATGGATTTTTTTGCAACTGATTTTGCATATCGGAAACACATTTTTGTACAACCTCTAATCAAAAAAAGCATAAACAAAATTTAAACTGTGCATCTTACATTTACTTTGACCTTTATTTAATTGCAAACAGTATGAACTTAAAGTATTATTTTTTTTAACTTCAACTTCATTTCAGGTTTGTAACTCATACAAAGAAAGTTGGGAAGGTGGCAATTTAGAGCTTGTAAAGAAATAATACTAAATAGTGTTGTTAGTTCAAACAAGCAATGTCAACAGGTGATTGTAATAATGATTTGGTGAAAAAAATAAAAGATTTGGCAGTATCCACAGAAATTGTAATCACATTCACAAATACCACTTTAATTAATCATAATTAATCATAACCTTCTTGTAAAAAGAAGCCTTATGTTTACCACGGTGAGAAGAAACGTTGACTTTTCTGGATTGCATCTGGTATGGACCATCACACAGTGAAAATTTGGAAAATCCACACTGTTGTCAGCAAAAAGTACAAAAAAACCATGTGCCATTGAATGGGGCTGTTTCAGGACCCTTTGGTAATTCGTAGCTCCATGATGGAAGCATTAAGGCAGAAAAATACATTGAGATTTATAGCAACATTTGCTGCCTCCAAGTGGCATATTTTCTAGTGACATCCATGCATTTTATAAGTCACATGCTGCATATATTTCAAAGGCATGAAGCGGGTATGAGTCCTGGACTGTCACTCTGCAGTCCTAACCTGTCCCCAGTAGATAACATGTGGAGAATTTTGTGTGACAATGACTACCCCATACTGTTGCATAACTAAATACATGTTTGCAGAAAATATGGGATAAAATAACACTTGAAACACTAGTAAGTGTGGTGATAAGGAATAAAAACATTACAAGGTGGTAAATGCTTTACTATCTCAATATTTTTTGGAATGCGTTGCAGACCTACAATATAAGTTAATATAAGTCTATATTAACAAATGAAATTAAGTCGACCAGATGAAACATGGAAAACATTGGGCTCATACTATCTGCTATGAAATAAGAGTCAATGTAAGACAAACTATATTAATTTAAAATGTATACTGTCCCAAATTTTTTGGGTTGTAGAATAGTGCTGTTTGCTGGAGAATAAACATTTCATTTTACTCAGGGGCATACCTCAACCACTCAAAGCAACCCAGAATATATTTTGTTTTCATTCACCAAGATTAATAGTTGGCGCTATGCAGTTAGAATACAATAATGACATGTTTAAAGACACTCTAGCTTGCATGGTTTCCAGCTGCTATGCACAAGCATGGTAACTCTTAATGTTTCTAACACGTTTAAGTTTTTAAGATTAAGTTTTTCACTTTGGATAGTCAGTGTTGCAACCGAGGACACAATTTATATGTGCTACATCTGTGCTGTTCTGTGACTTGTGTGTCCTATGGCTTTATACCTTAGCTGTGTTGTTGCACCTGTATGTTTTCAGTTCAAAATAACAGCATTGCAGTTGACCTTGGTAGTTCCATTAGGGCCGAAATATTGTAAACTGACTTAAAGTGAATAGTGACATAATGACAATACTTTATTGAAAAATCTCTATTGAATTAAACTATCTGGTATGACTCAATCTACTGCTACTGTTTGTCTATACATATTGCATGACTATATGCTTGATTTTATGCACCTGTTAGTAATAATGTGGCTGAAATATTAAATCCTATAGTAAGAAGTACTTCAGATTTTGCTTCAGTGCTTTAGGTAATGTAAGGTATGTGTGAAGGCAATATGAGACATAATTTATGTTTGACAGTATGTACAATATACATAGTATAAATATATACCTGAAAAATTTATCATTTATGATTTTATTTTAAAATTATTTACAACTTATCGGCAATGTGAACAGTGGTTAGTGCAGTCACCATCTCCAGTGTCCCTAGTTCAACCCCAACCTTGGTGAGTACGCATGTTCTCCACATGTCTGTGTGGGTTTACTCCGAGTTATGATGTAAGCATATGATGTGCAGCTGATATGATATTAAATAAACATCGTTTACATTATTGTATATTACATAATTGACATGGAAATATACAATTTACAATGTTGCTTAAAAACTTGTTCACTATTTATACGTGTATATGTTTTTGCGTAAATATGAGCTAAAATGTAAACATATTACGTTACAAGTGCTAATAATGGATAAAGAGATCTTAATTAAACAAATGAAATAAAAGTATGAAGACGAAGATAATCCAATATTACATCTAACGTATGTGAGTGACAAACTATGTCAACCTTTAGCAGTTCATAAGTATATGAAATTACTGTTAGGTGTTTCCAATGAATGGGATGACAAATCAGGTGCAAGTAGGTTCCCTGCCCTATTTACATGTTTTTGGAAGTCTACCATAACACAAACAAAATAAATCTTCAACCTCAGAAAAAATAGTTGTTGATAGATTATGACATAATCACAGATTTACTATCTCCAGGTATGGCCAACCAACAAGGATTACCCCACATGCAAAGAAATTAATGGAAGATCACTAGAACCCACGATAAACTCTAAGCAAACTAAAACGAGTGCACCATCAGGAGAAAACTAAACAAAAATGGTGTGTATGGAAAGATTGAAAGGAAAAGCCACTTCTCTCCAAAATGAATGGTTCTGCTTGACTGTAGCCAGAACAAGTTGCAGACAATCATAGTGCTACTGTTTTGTTTGATAGAGAAACATTGCATCTGGAGAAAGAAAAGCACTGTATCCCCGTATA
Source organism: Parotocinclus spilosoma (assembly GCA_033117975.1). Classification (NCBI taxonomy): domain Eukaryota; kingdom Metazoa; phylum Chordata; class Actinopteri; order Siluriformes; family Loricariidae; genus Parotocinclus; species Parotocinclus spilosoma. The sequence goes on from JAVSBV010000001.1 coordinate 3,493,398, forward strand.
ATTATCTTATCTCATCTAGGGGTAGTATAAATGTTTAAGCTTGTTTTGCTGCATTTGCCAGGTCAGCTTGCTATAATTGAGGGAACAGTTATACCAGCCAAGGTACCTTAAATTAAATCTCAAGGAAGTGGGTCATGCAGCAAGACAATGTACAGCAATCATTGTACCAAATAAAAGTCATATATAACAGTAATAATTGTTTGTAATGGTCAAGTCATTGTAGACTTTAATCCAATTGCAATGCTGTCAAAAGCATTAATTCAAATATCGCTTTTTACATTGGTGCATTGTCTCAAAGTAGCTTTACAATATTACATCTTAAAGGCCAATCCAAAATTGAGCAAGCCTAGGGCAACAGTTGAAAGGAAAAACTCCCTGAACTGACTCCCTAAAAGGGATCCTGGGTGGCCTGAAATAGTTAAGTTTGTATTAATGTATTATTGCACTTAGGAGCATCTAAGTGTGTGGTGCTGGAGCTGGTAACGGAACATCAATATAGAAAAAAATAGAAAACAAAGTTACTAATTGGTTAGGAGCACATATTCTATCAACAATCGCTGATGTTATTCACTGGTGCCATGTGCAGTATGTGACTTCGGCAGCATTAAATACAGCACCATAGCTAGAAAGAGGAGAACCAGAAGGTAACACAGCCAAGAGGCAAGAGCCAACCTGAGCCATGCATCCCAGTCTAAATCTAACCAAAAGCCTGAGTAAATAAGAATGTTTTTAGACTAGACTTAAAAATATGTCGAATGTTTGAATCTCGAACTAAAGTAAAAAGTTGATTCCATAGTTGGGGGGGGTCTGCTATTACTTTTTAATTCTAGAAACTGAAAGAAGTCCTTCTCCTTGTGAACAAAGTAGACGAGCTGAATTGTAAGACTCTAAGAGTTCACTCAGATAATGCAGGGATAAGCCGTGAAGAGCTTTATATGTTACAAGAAGTATTTTATAAATTAATGCGGAATTTTAACGTCTAACCAGTCTACAGACAATCAAACACAAATAATATGGTCAAATTTTCTAGTTCTAGTTAGCACTCAAGATGCTGCATTTTGCACAATTAGAAGATTATTATTATTTAGAGATTTACTAGAGCATTCAGGAAGTAAAGCCTTACGATAATCCAACCTCGAGGTTATAAATGCATGAACCACTTTATCAGCATCTTGAAAAGAAAGGACATTTCTAAGTTAGCAGTATTATGTAACTGAAAGAAAGCAATTCTGCTTTGAAAGGACCTGTAGTCAGCAGTTCATGTAAGGAAGCCCACTAACATTCCAATTGTTGTATCTGTATGGTGGAATGGGCATAAATTTCTCTGAATCGATGTGGGACTGTGGTAGCCTAACGGTTAAGGTACTGGCCTCTGGACCAGGTCCAAGGTTCAAATCCCACCTCTGCCAAGCTGCCACAGTTGGGCCCTTGAGCAAAGTCCTTAACCCACCGTTGCTTGGATTGTAAGAATATATAAGATGTAAGTCGCTTTGGATAAGAGCGTCTGCTAGATGTTGTAAATGTAAATGTTCATGACTCATT
>JAVSBV010000001.1:3510216-3537851 GCA_033117975.1 Parotocinclus spilosoma
CCTTTATAGGTCATGGCTCAGCTGTTCAGGATCGGGACATAATGAGACAGTGGATTTAAACGCCGCCTCACCGATAGCTCCGTAATGGCGACCGGCAAAGACGGCTGAACGATCCGAGGGAAGGTAGGAACCCTAAAACTTGACTTGTCATTTGCTTTTCTGATGTTCTTGTTTAATAAAAAATATTCATTTTGAAATATAATAGAGCAGTGTACATACACTTTAGTATTATTATGTATTATTGAAAATTAGTCATGGCAAACACACAGCCTGCCAGAAATTTTACCACTGACAGAGGGATATCCCTAGTGTTAGCAATAAACACTGAGCAAGTCTGAGCTATAGCTGAGTAGACTTTACATTACTTTAAACAGAAGTTGTACTGAAGATCATTTAGCTACAGAATATCACAGGTACATTATATACACATCATGGATCAAATTCTCACCTGCATCGTTTCTTTGAAGAAAGTTTGTGAAGAAGGATTTTGGGAGTTTTTCTGAAATAAAAAGGGGCTAACCTTTTTTCCAGATTGAAAATAACTTCCAGTGCTCAAGACAATTACACAGTTGGACAGAGTGGTGCAACCCCCATCTTCCACCTTCACTCATCTCCTGAGTGCTCAGTGACGCCTGTGAGGAATCACACAGTGGAAGAAAAGCAGGGACAATGCACACGCTGGAAAACAGCAAACCAAAAAACATAGCCAATCATGCCCATGAAGCAACTTTGTACCAGAATCATGGCTTCAAAGAAATATTTCCAGAAGTATATCTGTTGAAATAAATCAAACTATAATAAAAATTAATTTATAATTTATCTGAGCAGTTGAGGATAAAGGGCCTTTCTCTTGGGCTCCAGTGCAACTTGGAGGAGCTTGGAAAAAAATATCCTATTTGTAGTTCAGAGCCTAAACCAATGAACCACTGCTAATGGACAATGTGTCTAGTGGTTTCAAATACTAATCACACTTATTGTACATGTACAGTATCTACGATTGATTGGAATTCAAAATTTGATTTTTAACTCTCGAAGATTGCGATCATAAACATCTGGTCAGGTTTAACATGTATTTTAACGTCAATAAATATTATTCGTTTCATACTTAGATGTTTTGTTTACATATGTTTTTTTCACAAATATTGACTTACTTTCATTCACTATGTGCATAATACATAATACAATACATTACATGTCTGGCTTATGGACACTTTTAGGTGTGGTAGTGTGCTGCTAAAAAAATAAAGGGAACACTTACAAAACAATGTAACTCCAAGTGTTCCCTTTATTTTTTTAAACAGTATATTTTCTACCAAAAACATGTTAAATGTTAGTTGATATTGCATTGTCTGTTCTAAAAAAGTAGTGTTTCTTCCACTGGACTAATTCCATTTTGATTATGTGTAGCCAGCGAGGTATGTTTATTTGTGTTCATATTCCATCTTGTACATTTTCATTTTCTTACATTTCTTGTACAGTGTGTGAGAGATTGTTAGTGTGTTTTGATTTGATGACTGTGAAATGCAAAAAGTGTAACAGAAGATTAAATCCATCAGTAACTGAAGAACCACAGTGTTGTGTATTTCCTGGAGAAGGTTTATATTTATAAAACATTGATAACAAAAAATAGGGGATATTTCATAATGGGATATTTAATTTTAAAATACATGAAAAAATACCCCAATTATTGTGAGCAGCATAGTTATATTGTGATTTAACATGGGGCTCTGTTCTGCCAACTCCATCGTAAGCTGAATGTATTGTAAACTAAGAAATTTAATATGTTTTTTTATATATAAATTACACTTTAACCTACATTACACAAGCATAAAGCACTTACATTAAACTACAGTTGGGCATATAGTAACTTTGTATTGTAATAATAATGACAATAATAATAATTAGAAATGTTAAAGTTAGTCCTGCAGGACATCCTTGATGTGGTATTACTGAAATGACTGTCACATTATGTAATGCAAATTCATATTGTAATGTAACAAAATCAACTTTGTTGACCAGTGAGGCAAATGACAAGATAAAAAATAGGTATGAGTTAAATACATTGCACTGAAATTGGCGTATCATCAGAGAGAATATCCCAATCAAAATGTTACTTGCTGTCTGCAGCCCACATGCATGCTTTAATGGTGCACAGGCCTATTTTCTGAAAAGTCAATTCTGTCCTAGAATCAAGTGTGAGTTTAAAAACAGGTGATATCTTGCTCTGCTTGAAGCAGCTATACTTGTGTCTATATGCCATTGCTCATATCTGCCTAATATGTCACGACAAAGCCAGATGGATTTTTCCAACACTTGTACAGACATGCCCACAAATGCTAAAAATAACTTGTGAAAACCTTTTCAGTGACTAATTACAAACATAACACTCCAAAGACTTTCAGTCAATAATAAACCAACCAGCATTAATCAGCATAGCTGAAAAATGAAAGAAAAAAGTGAAATGTTCGCACAGACAGCACATACTTAGCACCCTGCACAGACAGCCTTAGCTGCTCTCATTAACACAGAGTGTGAAAACACTTCCTCTGGAATGAAAGTACACATCTGATCCACTCTTGCTGGGCTCAAAGTAGCAGTTTACATAAATGGCAACGTGGTATCATTTAAAATGGCTCTAAATCTGTAATAATCTTAAAAAAATATGATAAAATAGCTAAAGGTAATGATGTTAAATTTCTGACAGAGACATCCATGAGGGTAAAAGCTGGAAAATGATTGGCTGTTTATATGATTGGATATTTGATACAATGAAAGAGAAAGAAATACCATGTAATGGATAATGTTTATTCTTACCAAGCTGCAATGTATGGTGTCCACTTTGCTATAGGACAAACAAAGCATTCTACAGCAAGTGAAATCAACTCCATAACATCACACCACCATCACAATACTCTCACAAATAAAATTTGCTTTCAAAACAGGAGGCAGAATCTTTCTTGCATTGATTTAACCATGTTGCAAAAGTGCTCTAATGGTTTAGACCTTCGAAAAATCGCATTATCATGTTGGGAGTAGCTATAACATTTGTAAATTCTGACCATAAAGCAATGCATATAGTCAGTAACAAATTTATTGCCATATGTACAGGTCATTACAACTACATCCTCTTCAAAGTCTCTTTATCTTTGTTCCACATCAAATATATGAGATTGTCCGAATTAAACTATACTGCTCACAAAAATTAGGGGATATCTCAAAATGAAATATTTTTGAATGAAATACCCTCATAAATTTTGTGAGCAGTGTATTACAGCAGGGAGCACTTATAATAGAGGAACATTAAGTTTGAGAAAGACTAATGCACTGTACCTCTATATTTACATTAGAATGGTGTATGAGTTGTGCTCAACATAATGTATAGTAATAACAGGTCATTAGTGTATACAATTCATTTAATGATGGTGCTGGATTTGCATATCTACAGTGGTGGTCAAAAGTCTGAGACTTCAATTAAAAATGCTTAAATTTAACAGCAATTTTAGGAAAAAGTTGGACCTTTGATTAAAAAGCATACATTTTGAGTTTCTTATTATTTTGTTACTTAATCTCTTCCTTTTGCAGTAATGACAGTTTGTGCACGATCTGTTGATACAAATTAATTCCAAATATACCAAAGAGCATTTTGTGATGTTACTGAATGCTTGGCTGTCTCTGTCTTCCAAATACCCTGATACATGGAGGCAAGTCCATAACAGTGAGCTCTTCTTGCTCTTTGGTCTTCAATTAGTTGTAAATCTTTGAAATGTGTTTTGGGTCATTATCCAGCAGCAGTATTAATCATTTGCCATAAATATCCAAACAACCATGGTCACAGAATTTTGGCCCACACTGCATCTGTATGAATGTATTGATGCAGCACCATCTTTTGGATGGAACATGTTTTTTTTTTTCAAGGTGATGACCATGAAGGACAGTTCAGCTTATTGGAGAGCAGCAGAGGGTATGTTCTGACTCACCAAGGCCAAATACCACCCTGTCCTGGCGTCTTAGGTTCTGCCTGCCAGTATTTCCACTTCCTTTAAATGACCTTTAACAAGTATATTCAGGTAAATAGAAACAAAACACACAAATCAGCTCCCATAAAAAAAAAAAACTAAAAAAAAAAAAAAAACAATACAATGTTTGTGTCAGAGCTACAATTTTAGATACAAATGTTCTAATATTTAGTATTTTGGTTTTGGTTAAAAATAAAGAAACTCAATTAGATGTTCCATTTAAAATGGTCTTGCTTTTATCAAAAACTGTTTTGTTTTAATGGGGTTATCACTAACAAAATTGAAAAGGTCATGATTATTTTTTAGTAAAATATGCAAGACAGCTTCGAGGTATGTCTATTAACATTCATGAATAATTTGGGTCTACACACCTGGCTTAAATCCAAATGCATAATTTACTAATTGCACTTAGGGAGGGTCAGGAAGTGTTTCTCTAATGTCCCTGGTGGATGTATAGTGCTGTTCTCTACAAGCTCACACATCATCCCATCACATAGTATGAACTGTGATTTTAATTGGTCTTATTTATACTCCAAAAATACAGGCTTAGTTGATTTTTTTAAATTCATTTGATAAAACACATTAACAAGATGATATTTGCATCAACAGGTAGTTTTTTACAGTTTTATTTCTTCCCATGCTACTTAACTGAGTTGTTAGCCTGATGCCCAGCCTTTGCCAGTCTTCATATACACTGGGTCAATTTAGACTAACCAATTAACCAAATGTATCTCTGTGAAATACGGGAGGAAAACAGAGTACCCAGAGTAAACCCATGCAAACAAGGGACTCCACAGAGGCGGAGTCCGAAGTCAGTAACTGTGCTAACCACTGCATGTGAATCCAAAATCAAATTATCATTTCAAATAATTAAATATTTCACTTTCTCAAAAAGTCTGCACTGGCTTGCTGGCTCAGTGGTGATAGCAACAATCAACTCCAAAACCACAAATAAAGTGCACATTTACCCATTTACCAATTCTACCAGTAAGACACTGAACAAGCACCTTTGTACAGAGCGGTCTTCTGTTTATTCAGCTATAACACACAGTAAAAGGAGCCTGCACTGAAACCGAGCAGGGGAAAAAAGAAACAGAAATAGATTGCAGCCATTTGACTCAGACCATTAATGTTGAGGTGTTGAGGATAGTGTCTTACTCATCTGTCACTCTAGCCCAGAAGTTCCAAATGTCAGACACAACAATTCCGCAGCAACTTCTCCTCCTACTCCACACAGACAGAGGCCAGATATTGTATTGAACGGGCTGCCTGAGAACAAATACCAAGCATCGAGCTAATGCTTCTGTTCATTACAAATGTTCTGATAAATGACACTATGGTACTTGCTCCCAAAGTTACAACGGTTGACCTGCGATGCTGTGGGGTGGGCTGGTGAGCTGTAAAGACAGAATGTGTGTGTGTGTGTGTGTGTGTGTGTGTGTGTGTGCGTGTGTGAGTGTGTGAGAGAGAGAGAGACAGAGAGATTGAATTTAAACTGTAAAAGGTTTGTTGCCATGGTGACTGAGCAGCAGTAATAAAAAGATGAAGGTCTAAAATGAAATTCAATAAGAGTAAGTTTAAAAGCACACAATAGTTAACTGTGTTTGACTGCATGGAGGGTCTGTATTACAGAGATCAGATTCACAGAACCAATACATAGAGAGCTTCGCATTACCTTTTATACAATGGACCTTTTCGATTAAATACAACAACAAATGCATGGCCACTCAGAAATGCTGGTTAATTGCAGCTTAAGCAGAACGAGTCATTTTGTATTCAAAGTATTTCATTTGCCATCCATTTTCTTTCTGATGGCAGAATTTGGAAGAATTATATACATCAACTTTTGAGGGACACAATCATTTATTTATTGCTTGCTTTGACTCTTGTCAGTATCCCTGATTTTGGATAATAGATTCATGTGAAAAGCAAGATAATGAGAAATATACATGACAAAAACCTTATGGATCCTCGTGTTCAAGAAGGAGCCCCCTCACGCACCTCCAAATGGATGCATCTATTAATTAAGTGCAGGCATCTTAAGTGACCCTGCCCAGGAGTCATGTTAGCTTGTTATGCACATCTCATAACAAGACAGTGGTATCGACTGAATCAGAATGAGGGGGGCAATCTAATGGCAAGCCATATTTGAAATAAAGTCAATAGAGTTAAATTTCCTTCTAGCTAGCTGGTCCTGAGTGATAAGCACCGATTTCATAAGCTGCTGGTAATGTGAGAAATGCTTTAATCCCATCTGTCTTCCTTGTTTCTGGAGAAACCTAATTGTGTGTATTCTAACAAGCACAGGGCGTGACTTGTGTAGAGGCACTCGGAAGGCAGGGATAGCTGTCCTGGGGTCAGTTCCCCACATGAGCTTGGCTAGGGTCGACAAAAACAAACCCCCGAAGCACCACTGCCACTTAACGCACCAGTGATGATCGTTTACTCTGGCCTTGAGTTCACACCGGTGGCCCAAGATTGATGCCACGTTGATTCTTAATGATGTGCCGCAAGGACGCGAACAGAGGCGGAGCGTGGCCGCTGCCAAACCTGCGCCACATCCATGCTAAATGTCATTCTAATTATCTCACTGGCCAGCCAATGAAGAAGTAAACATTTATACTAACCTATGGCCTCTGTAGCAGAGAGTCGGTCCCAAATGGCTCTCCCAGTCCCACAGCCTTTGCCTCGTGTGGCTCATCTAGTTCTTCTGATCTTCGCAGCATCTAATCAAAGTAATCAAAGCCCCCTGGAGAGGAACACGTGTAAGTTTCCTCCTTTCTTCACCATAGAGCATGTGCCAAAGCAGCACTACGTTTAAACAAGCCTAGTGATTACCAGACAAGTGTACCTATATTCACTCTAAGATTTGTGCTTTGGAGAGCCCTTAAAATGTTCTTTATTTCATGCAGGTTTGGTAAGGAAGTCATTAGCCTCCATTAATCTGTGTTAACATTGTGCTTGAGGGGAATTTCTTATTATGGTTAATAATAAGTCACATATGATATGCATGCTTTTATCTCATTCAGTAGAACATAAGCAATTGGTGTTGAAACATTTTTTATTAGTGGTTAACATTAGATTTTTTAAAAGCATATCGATGTGTAACATTAGCTTAAATTGCAGTAGTAAATTTCAGGCGTATTTCTTGCACACAATATGAAAGACTGTAATACAGTCAGCAATGGAAGTAATGAAGGTAATATCTCTTGCGTCCCCTTCCTTGTGACAGCTAGTTGACACATCCTGGTCCTGTGCAGTAACATTTTGTAGCGCTAACATGGAGCAGTAGCATAAACCCTTCTGTCTGGACAGGTATATGGCACCCAGCGCGCAGTCGCTGTGTTTCAGGCACTGCATTAGCAGCTGTCTACTAGAATGGCTTCGTGCAGGGGAGAGGATTTATTGAGATAGAAGTGGTCAGAGCTGACCTTTAGGGTCCAAAATGAATCACAGCTAGTCTTCATATCTAATGATCTGGAACCAGTCAGCTGTGACCTTTCTTTAGGATGTTCACAGTATAACACGTGCAGGCCAGCTCCCAGAATCACCACTCACTGGCCAATGCCAATGCAAGCATCTTGTTTGTAAATTGCCAGGAAATATTGGTGTGGAACTACATTAATTAGGCTTTTTTTTAAATTAAGCACAGTAGAGCAAAACTTTGCTGATGATGTTAATGCACATCATGTTATTTACTATTCGTTCATCTTCATTACTATCTCTTGTGTGTCTAATTAACTCCTGTCCAACAATCTCATAGGACCAGTGAGCTAGTGTGGGGTATCAACAGAGCATTCTGCCGGGAGACACGGCGCATGGCATGGGCTCCCTGCGTCATCTTAAAATCCATTATTTGACTTGTCCCTCTTTATTCTCATTAGCATTAGCCCAACGGACAGGAGCGAATGAGCTCCACGACAACACGTTGCCCCGCTATTGTTTTGAAATAATGCAAGTATTTTCGCCTGCATGATTATTGCTGGATAATTGGCTTCAGAATATAAGGCAATTATTTTTTAAAACTAATTATTTGCTTCTCCCTCCCCCAACAACAAATGTCATTTTTCACACCGCAATTATGTCCCGAAATCAATATCTCTGATACAGACATTTGGAGATTATTTTCCCCCTCATGCTCTTTCTCTCTCTGTGTGCTTCTGTTTCTTTCATTCAGCATACGGGCATGACGGCTTGAGGGAGGCCTCTGTTTGGCACATAGGGCGTTGTCCTGGCAACCATTCGGATGCAGTCGATGATGGGACAGACGCTTAGGCAGAGAGTGCAGCCAGTGCAGCTGTCCTGAACCACAGGAAAATGGGTCTCAGGGTCAAACGTAATGGCCTGCCAGAGATAGAGGGAGCACACACTATTAGATTAGAATCATTATGCCCTCAGCGGGGGTACAGAGAGTGAGCTACCAATGGACATTTAACAACACATGCACTTCCATATGTTCCACACAGCCAGAGAGACTCGCTACCACTCCTGTTCTTTGCAAAATGTGCCTATATTGAAATCCAGTGCACTGTTCTCTATAATGCACTACGTGGAATGGCTAACATTTTTTTAGTTTAGCAATTGAAAGAGAGCCCTGTTCAAACCCGTGATGCTTTGCATTTAATGATGGGACACCAACTAGATCATGACACATTACACTGATAAATGCCCCTCTTTATTAGAACCATTAATATATAATACCTTAGAGAGATCCACTCACTGACAACGAGTGTCACTATGAACAATTACTACTTTGATAAAACTGGTTTAGTACTTCATCAATACCTTGATGATAAATTGTAGGAGACATTTATTTAGCGATAGAAAGTGGAGTCAAACAATTTAATAAAACTGTCACAGTTACACCATCCTGTGTGCCTCTACCAGCCAAGTCCAAAAGCAAACTAATATGCATGGCTTTTCTTACAAAACCAAACTGGATAATGAGGCTGCTGGTGAGAAGCACAGACAATTTTTAATTGTTCTGATTTGCACCGGGCACGCTGATATGCCAGAAGCATGTCAGGAGTGGAGAAAGAGTAAATATCACCCTCCAGCCACCGGATATGCAGTTGAGGTGAAAAAAAAATCAAGTCTGAACCAGATATGGGTGAAAAAGGAAAAGGTTATGGCCAGAGGCTCCAGGCTGTGGGTTTGTGTGGGTACAAGCATACAGGCAGTGTGTGTTTTAAGTGTGTGTGTAAATTTGTGTGGGTGGATGGACACAAGCACCTGGTATCCAGAGTCATTGCAGGTCATATAACACTTTCCACAGTTGATGCACATCTCTTCATCTATGAGAGCCTGCACTTGCTCCTGGTTGTTCAGCTCTTGGTACGCTCCAATATACTTCAGAGCTCGGGCTATCACATCCTGACCACAGAGGACAAATGAGTGTGAGCAAACACATGAGGCCAAAATAAACTGTCAGTGCTCCGCGGTAACAGTCTATCATTTGACAGGGATAGCACAAAGGGATCGCAAAAGTTCATGGGTCGAGAGGTGTAAATGAACTCTTACCTTAACCGCTGGCACAGGTTTTCTGGGGGTGTTGATTCTTGAATTGGTGAAAGCAGGTGTGTCGTGATAATTTTTATCTGCCATCTTCTTTTTGAAGTCTGCAATGGCCTGTTGTTTCTCCTTGAGATATGGGCCAAAATTTGGTAGTTTCTGTTTTGGGTAGGAAGGATGAAATGTCAGGATTTAACCTCAGAACATACTTAAATAATCAACAATTTGAGTACATATCCATTTGCAGGTATGTGCCGTCTAATAACAGCATTACATTCTGTGAAGCAAGACGTTCAATGAAATAGTATGATGGACCTGATACCAAACATGCATTAATAGACAGTATTACAAACAACACTGAATATCAACCAGATGAAAAGACTTAATGAGTAAATGGGAACCAGATTGTATAGTTATAGGATAGTGAGAACATACGAGGGGCACATACACTTGCAAACACTATTTACAGCTTGTTATAAATAAGTAGCAAGAGAAACACAAAGTAACTTGCACAAAAAGTCTCTAAATGCATAAATCACATAAGAACAGTTTGTAGTTCAATGTGAGCTAACGAGCTTGCAAGCACACAACAGTAAGGTACACACACACACACACACACACACACACACACACACACACACACACACACAAACCCACTTTTGTTTCTTCCATCTCTGCTCATGGATCTGCAGCATTAATTGGCTGTTTATGGTTGCATTCAGAGTTAAAAAATACATTCTTATTAATTCATTGACTTTCTTATCTGCTTAGTCTTAGCCAGGGTTGCAGTAGAGCTGATGCCTAGCCAGCACCATAGCGTGCAAGGCAGGAGCAACCCTAGACATGGCGCCAATCCATCATAGGGCACATACCACCAAACACTCATACACTAGGGACACTTTAGAGGCACCGATTAACCTAACACTCATCTTTGGATTGTGGGAGGCAGCCAGAGTACCCGGAGAAAACCAACACAACCACGGGAAGAACATACAAACTCCACACAGAAAGAACCCAGACTGCTCCACCTGAGGATTGAACCCAGGACCTTCTTAATGTGAGAAGACAGATTTTGTAATTCCCATTTTAATTAATTACAATTGTTATGACTTTGGTCATTAAAGCTAACATTTACCTGTAGTTCATTAAACTTCAGAACATGTACATAATTAAGCAACACAAACTGTTGTCAAACTGAATGTTTTCCTGTGAATTACACACATTTTCCTTTAAGGTGCCCTTATTGATAACACTGGTACTTAGCCAATTCTGGCAACTTTACTACTAATCATCGAGTCAATGGGCTCTAATTACCATGTGCACTAAAGCTACAATGCTGCGCCAATAATTACAATGTCAGAGTAAAACAAACACAGCCAGTAAAAGTATAAAGCTTAAAGCCACACCACAGTAACTAGTGGCCTCTGAATTTCATTTCAATTTTAGGTTAACAGTGACAGAGATCCTTCGGTAAAGATTTTATGCCTTATGATCCTAGTGATCTGAAACATACAGTAACTAATACAGGCTGGTTGTATGTTAACTGCAAAATCAATCTATAAATAAACAAATTATTTATATACTTGTTGCCAGACAGGTTAGATCGATGTTACATATTTACCACATACACACTTCTCCTAACTGTTTGTGCGTAAAGAAAGTGAAATGAAAGTAGATATTGGCCATGCTAGGCCAATTTCTAACTGATTTTTCCCCACGGTTTAACATATCTGTTGAGGGCCCTGTACTGTAAAATTGTGCAATATATTTGCAAAAATATTCATTTTCTTTTAGCCTTAAGACAGTAGCATATCAAGTAGCAGGGATTCAATGCACATTTCAAGTGCTAGCTGCAAGCTATTGCACTCAGGGTTATTCCACAGAAACGATCCGATGGGAAACATTATTTCACTACATGCACTTAACATACTCTCTTATATGGACTGTCATTGTTGTGCAGAGCTGAGAAAAGGAAACTTTTTCATTTGTGAGACGGCTTAAGTATTGCACATATGGAGACGAATTCAAACAGCAGACTTTTGCATTATGCGCATACAGCAAAAACAGAAAGTGACCTTTTATGTTTTTACTTTATGCATTATGCATTTTTACCATAGCAGTTTATAAAACCTATCCACTCAGGCAGCAATACATACTGTATGCACACATGAAGAGTATTCCTACTGCCTTTCTTGCATCTTATTAAAGAGACTGTAAGATAATTGCAAATGGTCACTATTGCATTACTAATACAACAAACCTGTAGGCGGCCTAAGATTTCTACACAATACTAGTGCTGTTCCTCGCAAGGTCTCTCTGCTCTTTAGACATGCATCAGTTGAGAGAGAGAACAAATTACTATTTCTACGCATCATTTTATCCCATGTAAACCTATTCACAATAACAACTGGATGATGTGTGGAAACTGGAGTAATTCAAGACTCGGGTTCTTTTTGTAATCAAAGTACACTGATGAATAGCAAAGTCCCGTAAGCACGTATGTCTGAATTCCAGCAAATCTATTCATGTCATTATGTCACAAAATAGTTGATAGGTTTTTTCTTGTGTAAATGATTTCAACCCAGCAAATTAGTGTTAAGACGTATGCAAAGAACAAAGGTCGAGACTTTACTAATGCGGGTAACCCACTAGTTTGGGTTCTGAGTGAGAATGGGCTATGGACTGACCAGACAAATCAAAGCTCAGCAGGTCATGCATTACAATAAGCTCACACAAAGTCTAGCTGATTGAGTATGGAAGAGTGCATTGCTGCTCTTATAGAAGAGAGATGAAGTAAACAAGTATTAAGGGACACACATTTTGAAAACTTTATTCACTACATTGTAGTTGTTGTAGCCCATCCGCCTTAACAGTTGATGTGCTGCTCCTTTTAAGATGCCTTTCTGCTCAGCCTTATGGTGGAGAGTGGTTGCATAAGTTAGTCTTTCAGCTTAACCCAGATTGGCCATTCTCTCTCTCTCATTCTCTCTCTCTTCTGTCCACAGAAATGACTTTTTTGTTTTATTGAACCACTCTAAACTCTAGAGACTGTTATGCATGGAACTCTCAGGAGATCTACAGTTATAGAAATACTCCAACCAACACATTAACCATGCCACAGTCATAACTACTGAGATCACTTTTTGCCACATTCTAATGGTTGAAACGAAAATTAAATATATTGGCTTAATTTATGCACTGCACTACTGCCACGTGATTGGCTGATTAGACAGTTGCATGACTGAACAGGTGTACAGGTTTCCGTAACCAGTACTTTATTAAGCTTATACAAATATAAACTAATTTTAAATGCATTTTACAGCATAACCACTACTAGCTATGTTCTGCTGTTCTGCTGGATTGTAGCACTGTATCAATGTACTTTTTTTTTTTGCAGGCGTTGATGTAAGATAGACCCCAAAGAGTAAAAGAAACCTTCCTGAGACCAAAAGACTGATCATAGCTGCTTCGATGCCAGCGCGTCTAATAGAATCAACTGTAATGGAATCCATGCAAATGTGAAATTAATGACTTCTCTTTCAATCTGGCTTTTCCCTCATCCAATTCTCTCATCCCTAACTCCCTCTATAGCCCCCCTCTCCAATCCGCTCTCTATCTGGTGTGATTCGTGGAAAGGTAATTTGACGTGAGCGTCGCCCAGTCACACCATTATCGTCACACACAGCTGCTCGTCGGCAAGGGCCCAGAGCTGAGTGTCTCTGCAGCAGCTCTGCATTTCCTAGCATGAGATTAAGTGCAGTCGTATCTGCTCATTGCGATTTATACAGATTACCATATATTCATAACAGTTTAAAGTTTATAATTCCACACGCCACTGCCTTGGATAGAGGAAATGGACAGTTTGTTTTCAGAGTGCTCAGGAAAAAAGTCGGCCTGCAGCTTTGCACTACTTCTTGGAAATAGCAGGTGTAAGGGGCAAGCAGCTGAGGCAGTAAGATGCAACACTGTGCTTGTGTGAAAACGCAATCACATGCACTAGCCTGAGCGCTTCAATTTCATTTCATCCTCTCTGGTGCTAGCGGGAGGGTGAATCGGCTAGACGGGCACAGCAGGGCAAGCCAAGTAGTAGAAACAGTGTTATCAGTACTGGTTGCTACTTCTGCTTCTGGTATTGTGAAAGCTTTCTTGATAAACTATCCTCTGAAAAGTAGACCCAGAAAGCTGTCAAACTAAAGTGAATGATGTTTGTTAAGCAAGGACAAATACATCCCCTATAGAGTTTGCTACTATACCTCTTAATGGGTACTTTATCTGAATATTAAAAATTTCTGAAGGCTGCTTTAGTGTAATATTATTTCATTATTTAGTTATATCTATGGACCATTTAACTAGTTTCTATACTCGTGTTACACTGTTAAAGATTAGACAGACAAGATAATACAGGAATGTATAGTTTAACATCCATCCAATCAATGTTGCTATCTAGTGCAGTGTGTTTTGCTGCTTCTGTCCAGCTGGTCACCTCAAAAAGACAAAAAAGATGCTTCAGATCCATAAGCAGAAGTTGGGCAACAAAGGATTGGAAAAGTTGAGGAATGCTCAAAAAACACCTGTTTGGAACATTTCACAGGTGATCAGTTTAATTGGAAATAGGTGGGTGTCATGATTGGGTATGAAGGGGACATCCCCGAAAGGTTCAATCGTTTTTTACCCTCACCCTAAACCTCAAGTGCACGCACATGTATTTATATGCTTTTGTTGTGCAAGTGATTTAAGACACAAAGTAAATGTGTTAGGTGTATGTATCTGTCCTATTGTAAGTAGTATTACTTTGTCTTTTCACTTTGTATGTTTTGGCATTGATCTGCAGTATGGTGGATATCACTTAATAATTGAGACCCAAAAGGTACATACTGTGTTCTGCCATGTTTTTTTAACTAATGCAAGTGTGTAAAATAATACATATGTCTTATACAAAATCACATATATAGCAAACATCATAAATACAGAAGGACAGATATTTATATTGCTATTAAAAATATATTCATACATAAGTATTTAGACCCTTTGGTAGGAAACTTGAATTTTAGTCCTGGGTCCCCCCATTCCTCTTGATCATCTTTAAGATGTATCTACACCTTGATTGATGTCCACCTGTAGTAAATTCTGCTGAATCAAAATTATTTGGAATGAGACACCTGTCTATGTAAGGACCCATTGCTAACAAAGAAACCAAGAAGGTAACCAAGAACCCAGTGGTCACTTTAGTTAAGCTGCAGAGATCCTGTGAGTAGAAGGGAGAAATGTCCAGAAGGTCAACCATCACTCCAGCACTTGACTAGACATAAGCCTCTCCTCAAGTTTATACACATCAAAGCCTGACTGGAGTTTGCAAGAAAAAGCACCTAAATGACTCGCAGACTGTGAGAAATAAGGGTCTCTGGTCAGATAAAAAACTGAACACTCTGCCATATAGCCCAGATTTGTGAACGGCCAAAGCGTTGGTTAAACATCTTGGATATAGTATATTTCGAGCTCAGCCAGAGTGACCATTGATCAGTGGCCACTTTTCTTAAACAAAAGGCCATTCTACGCTGCTTTTGCGGTGCTCATAAGCACTTTATGCATGGGTCTTAGCAAGACCCTTAATGATGATCTTCAGGGGCTGGTCAGGCTAGCAATCCACCTGGATGTCAGCCTCTGTGCTGATGGGCTTGGCAAGGCTGCTGATAATAGGCCACATAATATCAGCCACATGCTTTAAGTTCTGTGATGTGTCACTCACAGAAGGGACTGCTCCCACTCCTCCTGACCCCGACTCACCCGAACCCTGTGGGACTGTGGTGGCCTAGTGGGTAGGACACTGGACTACAGACCAGAAGGTCCAGGGTTCAAATACCACCTTTGCCACAGTTGGGTCCCTGAGAAAAGCCCTTCACCCTTAATTGCTTAAATTGTAGGACTGTATTAATTGTAAGCCGCTCTGGATAAGGGCGTCTGCTAAATGCCATAAATGTAATTGTAAATGTAAACCCAAGCAACTCTGCCACACTCCAGTCCCAGGGTGGAATCGGTGGAGAAGAACTACTCGAGCAATCACACCGGATGCCACCTTTAAATCGGAACTGTCTTTTAACCCCCAAGCGTCACCCATAAGTTCATATTTGATTGACGGATGGATGCTCGCCAAGGTCACCCACAAGGTCACCAACGGTCGTCGCAATAACACTTTCAGGCAATCACATCAAAACCATAACCTTTTCTGTTGTCCATTCTCCACAGACTGTTATCGTGGGGTTTCCCTGGCTGAAGTGACACAACCCGAGGTTCGACTGGACCACTGGATGGGTATTTGAGTGGGGGGAAACCTGCCATAGCCACTGCCTGCATGCTGCCACCCCAACCACGGACAAGGGGAGCCCCTCGGTCAGACACCCCAACCTTGCACTTACCTCCCAGAGGGTGGTAAAGTTGGACGCTCACCCTTACCAGTCCGCCACCACGGCCCACAATATTGTGGTCAAACAGCCCACAAGATAATCGAGTCCCAGAAGACTTTGTCCCCAAGGCAAGCCGTATCCACCGTCCTGAGGTGGACCCACAGGTCAAATCTGGCCTGCTTCTTCGATGTGAGGTGCATGTTGGCTGTGCTGAAAAGGCACTTCTGGTGGCATACCCTGAAGACCAATACCAGGGAGTTCCTCTTGCCCTGTCCCCACAGCACACACAGTTAGGTCTCCTCTGGCACAGGCCTCTATGGGCTATCAACTGCCTCTATTCCGAGAAAAGGAAGTTTACCTAGTCTGTTCAGAACCATATACACCGCTGTGGGTGCATATGGAAGGTGGCTCAGGATCAGCTGCTCAAGAAGTAGTGGCGGACGACTGCCACCGCAAATCACCGCTAAAAGACAGACTTGGCTTACGCCCCAGACAATCAGTTTGGCTACCTAAACACAAAATTCCCCTCTAAGCAGAGTCCAGAAAACTTGTACCCAGATACACTGGGCTCTACAAGATTGTCCAGTTCATCAGCTCTACTTCTACGTGCCTCAAGCTCCCCTAGAACACGGAAATCCACCCCACCTTCCGTCTCCCAGATCAAGTTGTGACCATTTCTGACCTCGTCTCCCCTTCCACATCATCAATAACCAACCCACCTACACCGCCAGTCACCTCCTGTACGTGAGATGCAGAGAGTACGACCCCAGTACCTAGTAAATTGGGAAGGACATGGCACTCACATTCTGCACTTTAATTTAAAATAAATTGTAAATTAATACACTGTGTTTGAGCTTACTTCCTGGTCCTGGTCTCTCATGTGTTACACTGCACTTTGGTTTAGCCCCGAGGCTCAGCCTCAGCCTGAACGTAGCATGCTGAGCTCTATCGGCAGGATATATTTTGTCCAGGCAAAGTTTTCCCTTTTAAATAAATTTGCATTTAAAATTCTGTCTTTACGTTCTCAATTCAAAATTCAATGTAAAACAATGAATTTTTAATTTTGTTTATTTTAGGATAAGTCTGCAGCAACCTTTTGATGCCATTCAGTCAATATGAAACAAAAAGTCTTAAAAAAGATTCCAGTGCCTTGTTGAATCTATGCAATGGGCCATATGCTAATCTACGCAGAAAGGGGTGTAATTCGGAACTAGTAAAGTCTACCTAATAAAGTAGCCAGTGATTGTATGTAAAAAGATATGTATCTGAAGGTAGGGTCTGAATACTTATGACCATGTGAAATTTCAGTTTTTCTTTTTATAATAAATTTACAAAAAATTCTATGTCTGTTTTTTTTTGTCAAGATGGGATGCGGAGTGTACATTAATGAGAAATAAAATGAACTTTTTGATTTTAGCAAATGGCTGCAATGAAACAAAGAGGGAAAACCCAAAGGGGTCTGAATACTTACCGTATGCACTGTATATATAAACAACCCTAATTCCAGTTAAGTTGGGATGTTGTTCCGAACATAAATAAAAAAAAATCAACCTATTTAAATGAATACACCACAAAGGCAGGACACTTTCCCACTTTACGTCAGTCCATCTCAGATGAGCTTGGGTCCAGAGATGCCGGCGGCATTTCTGGGTGTTGTTGATTTCTGGCTTTCGCTTTGCATGGTAGAGTTAAACTTGCACTTGTAGATGGATCAATAAACTCTGCTTACTGACAATGGTTTTCTGAAGTGTTCCTGAGCCCATGTGGTAATATCCGTTACAGAATGATGTTGGTTTTTAATGCAGTGCCACTTGAGCGATCAATGGCCACAGGCATTCAATGGTTTTAGGACTTGCCGCTTACTTGCAGAGATTTCTCCAGATTCTCTGAATCTTTTCAAGATTTTATAGACTGTAAATGATGAAATTTCTAAATTCCTTGCAAATGTGTTCTTAAAATGTTAAATTTTTTTCTCATGCAGTTGTTCACAAAGTGGTGAACCTCGCCCCATCCTTGCTTGTGAACGATTGAGCCTTTCGGGGATGTCCCCTTTATACCCAATCATGACACTCACCTGTTTCCAATTAAACTGATCACCTGTGGAATGTTCCAAACAGGTGTTTTTTGAGCATTCCTCAACTTTTCCAGTCATTTGTTGCCAAGTTCCAAATTTATTGGAATGTGTTGTATGCATCAAATTCAAAATGAGTGAATATTATAAAGTTTATCCGTTTGAACAGTAAATATCTTATCTATGTAATGTATTCAATTATATATGGGTTGACAAGAATTTGCAAATCATTGCATACTGTTTTATTCATGTTTTATACAACGTCCCAAATTCATTGGGATTGTATATAACTAGTCCTGATGTAACCTTGTGTATAGACATAACTTGGTGTGTGTCGCTGAAATGGACACTGATGCTGATACAAATCAAATCAAGACGACAAATAACCCACTGAATGCAGCAACACTGATAAATAAGAGAGGTGTGTTGCATGACATGAATAAATGTCAGTACAACACACCATTTAGCTGACAGGAATTAAACACTGGAGGAAAATATTTCACCTCACAAAGTTTCTGCATTATCCAAACCCACAATTACATGAAGAGAGATTTACCCAGTAACTTTTCTTATACAAATTTCCTATCAGTGCCTTTATACTTAGAGATTGCAGCCCCAGCATAATGTGTGTAGATTAAATGCATTATGTAAGCGCATTTAACTTATTTAGTTTAAACTGATGTGTGTATTAAAGTGTATGTCTACCAGTTTTGGCAAATATCTCACTCTACAGGAAATTCTCATCAGAATTTTGGCCAAAAGATGAAACTGACAAACAAGGACCTCCAGCGTGTTTCATGACTTTCATAAAAATCACTTGGCTTCCAGGCAAGAATTGCTTCCAGAAGTCAATGCAGGTCCATCACAACCTATTTCCAAAATATTAATCTGCAAGGAACTGCCTAACATGAACACATGGAGAAGAGTGGCATTTTGCTCTCCAATACACAAAAAGACATCTGGAAATGTCATTTCTACCTGTATGTGAATGATGCTAGGCATCATGCTCATCAGAGTTGTCAGAAAGCCTTCAATGCATGGTGTGGTTCAAGGAACAGGAGGTTCTGGGGGTGTATGTGGAAACTTTAGACTACTGCTGTAGACTTCTGCTCTAAAATTCAACCTCCCACCTCTGCTCATGGACCTGCAGTATTGATTGGCTGTGCACAACTGCCAGTACAGATACAGATTCCGATACAGTAAGGTATTTTACTTCAACACTATGATATTTATTGTTGCCACTGTTTAGGGTTGGGTACTATTTTCATTTGATCTTTTCTGATTGTAATTCCGAATCTTATCGACTCCAATTTTCGATGTCAAAATGTAATGTTAATGTATAAAGAATATAAATATATTTCTATGTAAATATTTCACTTTACATTGTTGTCCAAATAAAACCTATAAGGAAAAAGCTTAAGGTGGCTTAATGTTCTAGTGACCTAGGAACATCAAACTTCTCTTAGTTACTGCTGATCATAAGTACTCTCTACCTCAGAAATGCTAAGTAAAATAGGGTTAAATGGGAAGAAAAAAGCTTACCGTAAAAAATTTGTACTTTTCTTTTGGCTCATTATTTAATCATTAGAGCAGCATAGATTACTTATCAATAGTGGTAACTGAGAGAAAAAAAAACATTTCTAGGTCATTGTTTGACTACATTAAGTCACATAAAGCTTTGTTTAAGACAGTTGTTTTTAGACCTGACAAACTGGTCCTGGCAGACAGATGCTTCCTTGTGGCATGGGCCACACCAGAGTGCAGTAATTTCCTCCATCATTCAGTTATCATGAGACTATGTGCTTCCAAATACTTCCTGTTGACAACAATATGTCAAATCTTTTACATAATATAATTTAATTGCTATTATTTGCTTAACTTTACTGTTAATACAAACTTAACTATTTTAGTTAACATCTAGGCTACCCAATAAGGATGTGTCCCTTTTTGAGTCTTGGTCCTCCCAAGGTTACTTTGGAATAAGGATCGGTAAGTGGATCGGTCCTGTCTGTCTTATGTGTGAATTATGTCGATATTGGACTTGATACCAATATAGAACAAAATCAAGCCCATCTTTGAATATCATAAACGTAATGGTCAGGACAATACTTCAATGTTTTCACAAAAGCTGTATTCCTTCACGCAATACTGTCAGAGAACTTCTGAATGGTTTATGGTGAACTTAAAATAAGATAATAAGAAAGATAAAATAAAAATAACAAATTAAAAACTTCTAGTTCATTGACAGATTAAAGAGGTAAACATTTACTACATTCTGGGCTTTAAAAATTTCCTCTAAAGTTTATAATTTAAAATGATATTTTAAATCTAGTGGTTTGGGAAAGCCATTGAAAGGACTTTACTTCAAACCATTCTTCAATTAATTTAGCAGTATTTCTGAAGTTCTGATTCTGGAATATGAAACCATCACTGGAAAAGAGTGCTTGCACCATGGAGTGCAGCTGGTACTCACATTTCTTCCTGTTATGCAATTTAAAGACATAATTGGACTAATGAATTAAATGCAATGGTAGCCCATAATATTAAGAATCCAAAAACTGGCAGTTCATACAATGGAATCTACCCAGAAGTAGTAAATATGGTCAAAGTTGGCTTGTTAGACAGTCACATTTTTTATTGGTCAGGTTTTATTTGAGTAGAGCAAGTTATGCATTTTTATTCACTGACATTCGATACCAAGGCTGCCAAATCACCCTTTTTGTTAAGTCTATGTTTGACATATGGACAGTGTTTTGCCTTTTGAAATTGAAAGTGTCTTTTCTCTTAAATATTTTGTCTAATACTGCATATATACACCGACTAATTAAAGAGTATAACAAATCTAGGTAAAAACAATATAGAATTACACAAATGACTGAGGTGGCGCAAAGCTAAATGCAAACATGTTGTTTCTATAGGAGTCACAATACTAAGAGAGGTGAAAGTGATATTGCTACACCTACTCCTAAAAAACAAATTAAAAATGGCAAAATGAACGGTGAAATGAACACAAGAAAAAACAACAACAACATAGCTTGTTAATCACATCACCTTAAGAGGATGATAATAAATGGACACGCGCTTCCATTTTTTCACCCAAAATGTAACATACAGTTTCTCAACAGTTATTCTTTATTCAGGCTAGTACACTAACAATGGAAAATTGGAATCCAGCCCAGTACCAACAGTCTGTCTCTGGGGTCTGATCTGTGCAAGCCAAGCCCATCCAGCAGCTCAACCCTGATGACAATAACTGTACATCTTCACTCTGACCAGGCTAATGGGGCAGAGGCCTGCTGACTACTCTCACAAATAATATGCCCAATTCTCTAAAGTCTTCCACAGGCCTAACCTTGTCTGCTTACAGCTTTCACACACTAATGACTCCATATGTCACATAAAGTAAACATGATCTTAATTGGGCTACTGGGCTAAAAAAAATGGGCGATTTGATTATGGGTTTCAAAGTAGCCTTTCAGTTTCTCAGCCCATAACAATATAACAAATGTTTTCCTCCACAGGGAAAGAGAAACTGCTTTGAAGGCATCTGTTATCTCCTGTACTCAGTAATGCAATGTGGCCCTGCACAATATGCTTATACATCATATAAACACAACTTATGAAAATTGGGTTTGCATAATAAGGATATTTGTGATTTGGTTATGTTCAAAACATGAACACAACTATGGTGCACTAACTTCTGCTTGTACTGATGGTAACAGATTGCAGATATTATGAAAATATATATGTGGGTAATTAGCTACATTCTACAATGAAAAAATAATGATATCAATGAATATAAAAATCCTCCATCAAAAAGGATAGGGTGGTTCAGTGGTCTAATGCACTATTCTACGAATTTACTGAGACACCTAACTCAAATATGTACAATCTACTATTTGTAGTATGTAAATCGTTTTTAAAGTTAATAAAGAATTCACAATCTCTTGGGTAATAAAACCATTAAGAATAGACAAAAATGTATTGATTAGCCAGTGGTCACAAAATGAAATGTTCTATTGACATTGAATCTATTGACAATTATTAAAATGTTTAAAGAAACCTGAGCCATGATGACTTCCCTAATGCGCCCAAGAAGAGAGGAAAGACAGACATTTCTCAAAGGATCCCTTCCATATATTTCCTGAAGAAATTCCTTCACCAGGAATCTACAGGCTAGTGAAGATACAACAATTAAACTTTTCTGTCTCTTTCTGGAACATTCCATAGGTTCTGATGATTTTTCTAACATGTTGTTGCTTGCTCTTTGAAATATATATATTTTTTTTTACCCGGGTTGGTTGGTCAGTCAGTGTAATGTTTTGTATAGAAAACAATGATCTGTTTCCACTGACCACTGTGCCATTCATATACACACGTGCACACATTCCATCTGCTCTGGACACTCCCTCCCATACCACAGCATGTTGGCCAAGCTGTGGTCGGTCATTGAGGAGGGGAAAGCAAGCTGGCTGAAGGCTTCATTACCACCACAGGCCTGCCAGCCAGCATGGCACCACACTGCCAGCCAAACAGCTATTAAAGAGCCTCCATGTCCCCACCTGCTGGCTGCCTCTCAGCATGCTCCTACTTCCATCCGCTGTTCGAACAAGTTGGATGAAGCAGCATCAGGGGGTGGGGGTTGGGTGCAGGTTCCCAAATGTTCCTACATACTGCTGTAATGCCCTTTTTTTTAAGTTGCCAGGTCCTTGCAGTCTATGCTGTGCTAATTCAAATTATTTTGGTTGAAAAAATTAAATGTTATTAAAAGTTTATTTGTTTTTTTTTTAAAGGCATATAACTCCACTGGCACCTGATAAATAAATTTGGAAGTTCCAAGTGGCACAGCAGACTTCCTGCTCAGCACTTGAGGGTAGCAATGCTTTTTATAGAGATTGTCCGCATGAAAAAGTACTCTGACTGTCTACATTAAACAAAGAAAATACGTCTTTAGCTATGCAGCGATTTCGACTCCCCTTTATCAACTGCCATTCCTGTGAATTGCCATGACAGTGACATCTGTGCACTCAGCTTCTCCATCTCTCGTTCCATCGCTTGTGTTACAGAGCTTTCAGACTGTCTTTTCCAGCTAGCCTGTGTCATATTTCAGCTAGCCTGTGTCTTATTTAAGCAGCTACCTGCTTGGAAATGTCTTTTCTTCTCACTTGCCTTAAACTTTTGTCTTGTTGTTTGACACAGACAATTGGTGTCTTTCCTTTCTGATGCTGCAGATAAAGCTCTCTTCTCATGGTGCCTGCAAACTTTTGCACAGGTGAGATGTCAGTCACTATTGTGGCCAAACCTTCAGCATGGCCCAGGACAGAACAGGAGCTGACAGGCAATATTACACTCCTTTTCAGTCCAGGTTCACAACACCCACTCCTTATAAACTGGACATAAAGTCATTCTGAAGTCTGTTACTCTTTTTTAATTCAGCAATTCCTAGCAAGTAGAAAGTGAAATAATGAAATACTCCAAAATGGAACCTGGAAGGCCAGTGATATGACGTCCCCAGCAGCACTGAAAGACATTGGCTTTGGAGTTTACAGCAGTAGCAATGTAAATTGTGGTGGTATGGAAACTCACAGGCATTCATTTGTAGTCGATTGTGCACATAAAGATCGCCTATGGCGTGGCCCTTGATATGACCCACACGTAGAGTGTTTTTTTTCTTCCCTCAGAGTCACTGCACTCTCAAGCATGGGAAAGGACACAATCCTCTGCTGCCTAGGGCTGCTGGGGCCACACAGCTGTTTCTGTACTGATGTTTGTACAAGTGGCTTCTCTCCCAAATGCCACTCCTTCTGCCTTCACGGCGCTATCACTATTGTTGTCTGAGAGACTCTGGCAATAATGTCCTGTTTGGCATGGAAATGACTTACACTTATCACTCCTCCGATATTGCCTGCTTCCTGCTCATTTATTTCCTCATTCTCTGCCACTCATCTGACATTAGCATTTAAACTATTGGGTTTTGCCTTGGTGAGATGTCCTGCAGTTAGAGACTGTGAAGGCACTGCCAATGCAGTTGAACACATGTACAGGCTTCAAAGCCTTTCCTAGGCTGTTGTATTAACAGGGACATTGTGATCTGATAAAGGCCTTTAATGCATTGCTTTGAAACGAGTTTACTATTTACATGGTGCCTAGTATTTTGTGTATTTTCCTAGTATAATCATTCATAGCATGAATGTGCAAAAAGACTGTGAATGTGTGAATGGTTGCTTTTGTCCAGTGTTATTTTTTTGTCCAGTGTTTGTGGTGCTATTGTTATGCTAATATTATGTGCGTGAAAAAATTGAGAGAGAGAGAGAAAGAGACAGAAAAGTTGGTATGGGGCAATTTATGGATAGTAAACAGTTACAAGACAAAAGGTGACAATGATAATTTGGTACAAAAGTAGCATCCACAAAAGGTTGAGTTTTTGATGAGCAAAGATGGCCAGAGGATCTCCAGTGGTCAACAAATGTGTGAGAAAAATTATTAAAATGTATAACAACAATATATTTCAAAGAAAGACTGGAAGGAATTTCCATATTTCAGTACAACATTTTTCTTACTGGACTTGTTTTGCATTGTCTTGTTAAAAAATGCATGGACGTCCTTGGAAAAGAGATCTTTAAGAAATTAAAGTCGCTTAATGTACTTTTCGGCATTAATGCTGCCATCATAGAACTGAAAATAACCTTTGCCAAGGGCACTTACAAAAAAACCTGGAATATTGATTCATCTGACCACTTTTCACTTTTTCACACCACTTTTTCAGTGGTGGTTCACCCTACGATGCTGTCTCTGAACATGATTAACATAAGTCTTTTTTTGCTCAGTAACCTTTTAAGTGGCATTTGTTAATGTAATGCCGTATTGTAGCGCTTGATAAAGGTTTATTAGAGCAATCCCTTGCCCTGTGGTTATATCAGTTATTGTTCAGTGGTGGTTCTTGATGCAGTGTCGTCTGAGGGATTGCAGATCACGAGCACTCAGCTTAAGCTTGGCCTTTACCCACAGAAATTGACTCTTTAATGATATTATTCACTGTAGAACAAGACATATTTAATTCCCTTCCAATCTTTCTTTGAAGTACATTGTTGTGAAACAATTCAATAATTATCTCATCAAAATTGAGATTTGTGTGGGTACTACTTTCATAATCACCAGTTGACATCACCTGTTTGAAATCACATAATTATTTAGTCACATCATTATTTAATTAATTACTTTACACTTTAAATTGCTTCCATCCCAACTTATTTTGGAATATGCTGAAAGTCTGAAATGCAGCAATTAATTTTTACGAGTAACAAATGGAATTAAGTTAACCAGACAAAACATGAAATATCTCTGGTTCAGATCGTTGACAATAAAATAAAAGGGAAATTTATGGAATACTGCATTTTTAAAAATTAGCATTTTCCCTACTGTCCCAAATATGGGCTTGTATATTTTTACTGCAAAAAATGTATTTAGCATATGAAACTTTCGATTAGATCTCATAGAAAACTTTGGCCCTTTTGACAGTTTTAGTTCTTTGCAGTCATTTCTGCTTTTATTAGTAGACAAGCTGTGACACGTGCTTCATTAGTTTAAGATTATGGTAATTTGCCCTAAAAGGCTTCCTTCTTTTTTCTCCCACAGATGTACTGTAATACAGCACCATAAAACCTGATCTCTGCTCTCCATCAATTCACCAACTTTTCTGCTGCAATGTGAAATATCTTTACCATGAAAGTGGGCACTTTGTGCTTTGGGCAGCACTGTAATTACACAAATTCCTGCCCTATAATAATAAAGTACCTTAAATGGATAGATACAAGTTCACAGCTATAATGCCAATGCTCTATTAATGAGTACCTATGCTGACTGCCCTGAAATTACTTGTGTTACTACTAATGGCCAGTCAGAGGACTATCATAAAAAAGGAATAATGTAGAGAGAATGGCTGAACAGGTTTAAAGGCCAGAGTCTCTATAAGAGTGGTTTTAAAAATGTTAGTCACTTACTTTCCCCAGCACGTCCTGTAGAGATGGCAAAGGTTTGCCTTTCTGGTGGCGTGAAGTGGGGGGAGATTGGCCATCCCAGTCCTGCAGTTCCTCGATGCTCTTTAGATACAGCAGAGTTTTAAGGCCTACACAGTAGTCCTCTATCAATGTGAAGTCCTGATTCTGTACTGCACTGCAGACCTACAAACACACACAGTCTGAATATACAAACATTTAATGCCTAAAAAAACATTTTACTTAACCTTATGGTTACTACAGCGTATTATTGCTACGCTTTCATTCACAACTTTCACCATCTCCTACCCTAACCATAACCTCAACGACCGAAGATAAAACTCAAAGAAAGGTTTGTTTCTAAGTGATTAAAGTTGTATGAAAGTAAAATGTCTGTACAAGGTCAAAAGTATCATTTACACACACACACACACACACACACACACACAAACACACAAACACACAAACACACAAACACACAAACACACAAACACACACACACACACACACACAATCTGTTGGATTTATTAAATGCACATCTATAGATCACAAAGTCTGACAGATGCATGTCACTACAGGTTACCTTTAAGGAAATAAAATAAATGTTCCACCTATCCATTGTGCATCTGATAAAGGTCAACTTAAGAAACTAATCAAGTGTACCAAAGCTCTTTTAAAAACCCCTTCGATTGGCTTTCTCATCTTGCAGAGTGCAATTTGCATGGCCCAGGCCTTTGTGTTTGTGTCTGTGGCACTTTAGATGGTAGTCACAGGGGGTCTTAAAGTGGCAGATAAACGCTTATCTCTCAGAATCATCACTGATCTGACTTCAGCTCATGACATCTAAGCGGTACATTTCACAGGATTAACTCACAGCCATGTAGGAAACATTCTCGGGTGACTCCTAACTTCAAGCACTCACCATGACGACTCCTTTTAATTCATTTTCTGAGGTTTCTCCAATCCATCCATACAATCCAATGTTTGGAATATAAACATGACTGTGTTCTGCGCAAATTGTGCATTTGGAAATCTCAGTCAGAACAGCACATGCTGAGAAAACAAAGCCATTTATTCCAGCTGCCCATGTATGGCTTGAGGATACACTATGGTTCTGTTAAGATTCTGATTTGCATAAAACTTGTTACTGTGGTCTGCTGTTGCAGACGCCTGTTCCTCAACACACACGCACGCACACACACACACACACACACACACACGCATGCACACGCTCGCACACATAGACAAAAAAACAAACAAACATACACGCATACACACACAAAAACCTTAAATCAAAACACAAAACGTACAGTCCAAATAAAGTTGATAACATGATTACAATGTCAGACACAATTTAACAAATACTGTAATTAGGTCAGTTCAAAAAGCTCAAGTGAATTCATCCAAATATTTAACTACAGTCATTTGTCTAGTTGTACTAACTAGTCTTTAATTCCAACCCTGGAAGATATTTTGGGACTGAACATATGTGGGACTGTGGTGGCCTAGTGGTTAAGGTACTGGACTATGGACCAGATGGTCCAGGGTTCAAATCCCACCTCTGGCACAGTTGGGTCCCTGAGCAAGGCCCTTAACCCACAAGTGCTTGGATTGTAAGACTGTATGAATTGTAAGTCGCTTT
>JAVSBV010000001.1:3537951-3557636 GCA_033117975.1 Parotocinclus spilosoma
ACGCGCACACGCGCACACGCGCACACGCGCACACGCGCACACGCGCACACGCGCACACACGCACACACGCACACACGCACACACGCACACGCACACACACACACACACACACACACGCACACACGCTCACACGCACAAATACACAGAAACACACACAAGAAAAACAAAACAGCCTACCCAAAGGTAAAGTAAGCGGAATTCCATGGCAGTCTTGCATCAATATATAGTATATATGTGTGCAGTGTGCTAAAACTTTCATAACCTTTAATTATTATAATTTAATGTAGTAATGTCTTTTGGATAAATAACAGACAACGTAAAACACAATTATTGTGTCTGAGTTTGTAGACCACTCTTCATTTGAATTTTCCACTCAGGTCTGCTTTGTGGGTTTTAATCTACAAAAAACAGTCATTTTAACAACAATTTTCCATCCTGCTTTATCCCTTTGAATGTTTATTGTGTTTTTGTATGTTTATTGCACATATAATTTCTTTAAGACGTATATTATTTTTATTCTTACCTGGTGATATTCTTAAATGTATAATGTGATATACTATAATGTGAGAAACCTCTGAAGATTATTTTATTAATCTTTCATCAAACTTTTATGAACACAGTGCCAAAGCTAGTTATCTGAATAAACAAATATATTAAGAAGCAACAAATATTTTTACTGGTTTAAAAACTATGTTTTGGGAGTTTGCAAATGCATTGTTGATAATGTTTTTCTATTATGAAAAAGAATTACGGTATTCAAAATTTCTAGTTTAGTACTGGCACAGGAGAAGGTGATACAATAGGGTGAAACAATAAAACCAAAACACCAGGACCATTTCCAAATGTTTAAATTATCTGTATGCTTCATATTGCATATATGAATCATTTTTATTCTGTATTAAAATGTAAGTATTTTATCCTACTTTTATCACTATATTAATTCTGCTATATGTATTGAATGCTGGCTGCTGAAACTCTAATTTCCCACCATGGATTAATAAAGTGCTATCTTATCTTGGTTCGAACTGCTGCTGCAATCCAGTAACAAAAAGACATTCAAATAAAGTTTGATACATAATATTACATGTAATAATTTATTGAACACTGGAATGTTTATGCTATTGTATACTTTAACACGTAGTCTATCCATTGTCTGTAAAATGGTGATTTACCATACATGTGTGTAGTCAAATATAAAACAACAGTACTGTACAAAACAAAGCCATGGAAGCATTGGGGGCATCACAGGATGAACCAACACACAGTGTGAATATGTACTGTATTTAAATCAGACAAATCATTATGTAGAAATAGATGCTGTGTGCTCAGGACCAAAACAATAAAGAACCATCCAGGCTGTTATGAGCAACAACTCCAAAAGCCAGGGTCTGTCATTTGCGTCAGTGCCTTTGGCAAAGGTCAATTACACTTATTTGATGGCAGCATTAATGCATAAAAACACATCTAAGTTTTAGAGCAACATAAATATGCCTTCACGACAACATTTTTTCAGGCATATTTTAATAAGCCAATGCAAATCAAGCCATATCAATAAAAATTAGGACTGAAATATGCAAATCCCTTCCAATCTTTCTTTACGGAAAGTAAATGTTTTTAAACATTTCGAACACTTTCTCATGCTTTTGCTGGAGATACTTTGTACTTTTTTTTATTTCCCAGCCTTTTATGAATACTGCTTTTGTACCAAATTATGGTTACAATTACCTGCTGCCATCACCTGTTTAAACTCACCTGCACTTGCCCCATTTTTGCTAAGTGCTACAGGTCAGAATTGCAAGAATGGATGTTTATTAACAAATTAAAAGAAGTTTAGTTTGCTAACCCTAACCCTAGACCAGACTTAAACAATAAACAATATCTTAGGTTTATATTGTCTGCAATTATCTACAAAATAACTCTGCCTGGCTACAGGGGCAGTTTATACACACACAGTTTCTGATTGCAACAGAAAATTGATCGACAGCTGATGATGCAGTTGTGTACAAAAAGTCATAGTTGCATTTTCCATACTGTCCCAGATCAATCTCTAACATAGTTAGCTAGTGTACAGCTCTTAAACAAAATCGGCCAATACATTGAAAAATTTATCTAGTTTGGCTAATCAAACACTTCTGTCTAAAGCCTGAAAGTCTCATTTGAAAGGCTAAACAGGAAGACATTTGCTTCCATACATAACTTAGCAACTGCACAGTATTTTGATATTTCCTACAGATCTTCTGATTTACAAACAGTAACTAAATTCTTATTTGCTTCACTATTACTGGTCACACTTTCAAGGACATTTCCTGTAGAACTGTCACAACAGTGAGGAATCTGATGTTTACACAATGTATTTAGACTGTACAATACATAATACGGAAGCTGTACCTGTTTAAATGTACATTGATTTTTTTTTTCTGTGGGATCTGGAACAACACTATTTACACAAACATTTGGTTGGACTCCAAAACTATGTTATTGAATTCTGTTTCAAATAAGATGGTACACATTATAGTGTGTCATTTTTTTATTCTACAGTGTGTAGACGCAAACAAACCTGAGGTTTGAGAGCAGAAGAGAGTGCAGAAGCTTGGCAGAGACCTTGCGCAACTTTGATCTTACAGGCATATAAAATGTAGCACCTACGCGCACGCACACACACGCAGGGTTAGAGGGGCTTGAGGTTGTCTTAGTAGTCAGCAGACAAGAGAATATTTTCTCCTTATACATAAATAACTATTGTTTTCCATGAAAAAACTACTGTGCAATAAGCTCCAGTGAATATAAGAATCTCTTCCTGATATAAAGTGAAAAACAATTGTTACTGCCTATTACCCTGTTGATTTCATTCAGCAGCTAACAGTAAACAAGACACATTCCAGGTAGATCATTTATGGACGAACATCTTCAAGACCAAGCCTAAAGGCACTATGTATTTTTTTAGAATAGCTATAATTGAGCTCATGGCAGAATATAGGTTTACAGAGGTTAAAATGTCTTTTCTGAGTTTTGTCAATTCATCAAAATCCCGCCCATCACAACTGTAGAAAATCAGGGACTGATGTGTGTTACTGGCTATATAAAATTGCTGGTAGAAATCCAGGTGTTGTATAACAGAGAAAAGAGACACAAGAGAGCCTGCAGAGAAGCAGGTCCATCCAAATCCAGGGGGATGTCATTGAGCTCAGTAGACAGATCTTTAAAACAGAACATTTTTTTTTTGCTTACATAAAATACTGCCACAATAATTTCATCATGAATTTTTAATGTCCTTTTTCCTGCTGGCCCAGGTGCTTTCTCTCACTAGCTCTTCTTCCTTCCCTCACATTTCTGTATTCTGAACAAATTATAAATGAGAAAGCATAGGAAAATTGAGTGAAGTAACAACACAATTCATCACTGTCCCCTGCATGCACACTTAATCATTCACTATGACTTGCACATAAAAACTGGAGGCCTGGTTCATAAACGGCATTAACTGTGCAGCAATGTAAGCATTCAGCCTCAATCTGGTGCTGTGAGAGTGGAAGCAAATGCCTGTGCATTAATTATTGAGAGCTGCTAGAGTGCTCCAATGACTGGACAGCAGCCCACACTGTCCTGTCATGAAGCGCTCTGGTGCTCAGATTGGCCCTCTCACACTCCAGAATCCAAAAGAAAATTTCTCATACCAGGTCAACTCACAATGCCACAAAAAACATTATGACAACTTATATGAGAGCTTACATGATCTGATATACCACATGCTGTGTGTCTCACAGCCTGTCTAAAAAAAATCTTACTTAAATGAAAAAAAAAATTATAATAAATTTCAAAATGGCAGCTGATGAACCCACAGAAGCAGAGATAAGACACATATAAACCCGCCAGGCACACTCCCTGCAGTGCAGCGGAGGAAATCAGTATGCTTTTGAAAACACATCAGTCTCATATTTTCTTGAACTCAAATGCTGTTACAGACAATGCTAAAATCCCACAGTAGCCAGAGTACTATTTTCCAAGCTCATCATTGAAGCACATAACCCTATACTGAATTGTACATTGTGAAATAGTCCTTCTCACACACTTACGGAAGACGATATATGAAAAATAACACTACAGAATACAATACTGCAGTATTAAAATAATATTTAAAAAACTGCAATCATGGCAATTTATACACAACTTAATTTGCTATCAATCAATTTTCTGTTGCAATCCATGTATGTAGTAACTGTTCCTGTAGCCAGGCAAAAGAAACTGATATTGAATGCATTTTAATTTAGCAGACACTCTTATCCACAGAAACTTAACAACAATCTTACAAGGTCAATCAAAGCAATTGTGGGTTACGGGCCTTACTTAAGGAACCAACAATTTTGTCTTGGTAGTCCTGAGACTTTTTCTGGTTGCATACCTTAACTGCTGTACCACCACATTTGCGAAAGAAAAATAAATGAGTAAATCATTTTAAAGATTCACAGAAAACATAAGCAAAGAAGCAAAGTGTCATTAAAAACTATAATTTCTCAGATATTTTAACTGCCATGTTCCAAAATTGTGAAAAAGCAGGCTATTTAAGAGAGTTCAAATCCACGGTCGGTTACAGCATCTACAACTCTTTGCTCAGGCAACCGATCAAATCCATCTGTCCATGGTTTGTAATGTTTTATCAGGAGGAAAAAACAGCTACCAGCCGTACTTGAATCCATCTGTTACTTCTATTAGAAGCACTGACCAGGGGCTTCATTAGACCTGTTTTAGGGGGAGCTATTGCTTGTTCTTTAGCTCCTTACATAAATGCGCACTATTAATTTAAATCACCTCGTTCATATCTCAAGCCCTCCCCCGTAAGACTCTGCCCCTTTAGGGCTATGTCTGTTGCTCTATCCTTCTCTCTCACACACATATCACACCCAATTTTGTCTTACTACACTAACCTAAGTTTAACCATAGTATTCTGATGGTTTTTAACATTTTGGTGTTTGTTTGTTTTTTTCAAACTGTGTGAACCTGCAAAATGCCCAACAAAGGTAAACACACACACACACACACACACACACACACACACACACACACACACACACACACACACACACAAGAAAAATATTGTCTTTAGAGGGAAAAAAATGCCCCAACAATTTCAAATCATTCCTGTGGAGATATCTTGTATCAATAATATATTAACCAGAACCCTCTTCCCTAACACACATGCATGCAAACACACACACACACACACACGTGCACACACACACACATGCACGTGCACACACACAACACATAAATAAGCAGTTGTGCCCATGGGTACCAACAAGACTACCCCACAAAGATCAGTTATGTCATTGTTGGATCATTTATTCCCCACAATGTACTGTCAACATGTACCCCAAAACACACATTGGAGCTTATGCCAAAACAAAGCACCCTCCAAACCATTCAGTCACATATACAAGTGCGAAGTGAATAGACAAATGTACCCACAAATGTTCACACCACTTCTGCTAATGCAACATAGAAAGTAATGCATTTATACACATTTGCACGCATCATCAGACTGAACTGCCTCTGAGGAAAAGGCAATGGATCCAGTGAGTTGGGTGACACTTACCAGACATGCCGCCATATGTGGTGCGCTTGTTGCTGCCGATGCCAGGCCAGGGAGAGCCGTCTGCTTTTAGTCCCATCAGGCCCGAGACAGTGTTAGTGGCAGTGACACCATCTGCACCACCTGCACCCAAGAGGGTTCAGATATTAGCCATGAAGCGGGAGGTGGAGAATGAGAACAAATCTAGCCTGTAAACAACTGCGATGCCTGTCCTAACATTGAGCTCCTTCCTTTGCCCCACATTGCCATATCATTTCCATTACACAACCAATGTCTTTTCACTACCGTGACTGTGCTTAGACTTACTATATATTGACTGGTAATGACAATAATAGCACAATCTTTCAAAGGTAAATATTAAATTAGTTGTAAACAACTGAAATCATTGAAAAACGTTCTGGTTAGTGTACAGAGAACAGATTGACGTGAAAAAAAGCTCTACCTTCATGTGCAGCCTTGGCAATATCAACAATGTTGGTGACATTGGGGGTCAGCTTGGCAAAGAAAGGGATCTTGACAGCTTGTCGAACCCAACGGCAGATGTTTCGCACCAGCTCTGGATCCTATTCATATTTGGATTGGAAATAAGCAAAAACAAATAAATAAAAATAATAAGATCTCACACGATTGAACAACATACAAAATACAAACAAGGCTACACAATTCTGTGTGTGATTGTGAATGAGAGCAAGAGAAAGAGAGGCAGTGAGAGCCTCAGAACACTGATAGAGGGATTATATAAGTGTGAAATGGTGCTCTAGGAGGATTCATGCTTTATTAGACATCGCCTGGCCTGTCAGTCTGGATGTTTAGAGTAGACAGACTGCTCAGCATATTTCCTGCTCACAATCAGTGAAGTTCTAGCAGACTGCTCTGACACAGAACCACCTCTGAATCCCCTCCAAATCCACTATTCAAAACAACAGAAGAACTTTTGCACAGCCATCCTAGGTAGTTGTGCATCTCCCCTACTATGATTGCACCATATGAGAGATAGTGAGTGTTCTTATATATGAAATATATAGTGATGCTTAAATGTTTGTGAAGCTTTTAGATTTTTCTGTATATGTGCACTGAATAAAATATTTCAATATTACATACTTGGGAGTGGCATAACTATGAGAACCTTTGCTTTCAGCAACTGGTGTTGCTCCCCACCATCCCCCCTTACAGCAATAACGGCACTTAAATATTTACAGTAATTGGTTCTTGATCAGCTCTGCATATCAGTTTAGAGGATTTTAGCCAATCCTCCATACAGAACAACTTCTGCCCTTTAAGGCCACATCTTTGACTTGGCCACTCCACTTAATTTTAGTCTTAAAATTGTAACAAGTACTGGTGTGGTTAGGATTGCTGTCTTGAACTTGCTTGTCCCTAGAATTTGCTAGTACCGTTCATAGTTCATTATAAAAGCAATGATGGCAAACACAACACTGCCATCATGGAACACAGTATGTTTTCTCTAGACATAACCTGTAATATGAACAGTATCAACAGCCATTGCAAGATTTTGTTGATTTGCAATTACCCCAGGTTTCTTTGTGCCTTGAAACTGTTACACACCTTGCTCTTAGAGTGATCTATGTTAGTCGACTGAGTAATCAGTAAAACTGTGGATTGGTGGAGTCTAAACACTTGTGATGTGGTGGTGCTGTTAGGACCCAAGGATGCGGGATAGACGAAATCCCACGTCGCATAATAATAATCGGACAATAATATAGAAAAACCAAAGGGGAATTAAGAGTGGAGCGAAAGGCTTCTGAACACAAAAAACAAAACAAAAGGATGAAATGGCGCACCATGAGGAGCGTGAGCTCAGGTGTGCGAGGAGCACTCGCGTACGGGACGAGAGACCCTCAAAGTGCTCCTAAAAATACTAAATACCTCGGGGGTTCCCCCCGTATGCGTCCATTGGCACTAAAAGCCCCCGGAATGTAACCACTATCCCTAAAGGTGCGTGTAAGGGCGCAAGCACACCGGTGATCAAGCGCGGGTACCGAGTGAAGGTACCTAAAGAAGACGACCTAGCAACGAACAGCACTAAAAACCAACACCTAAATAGCAGAAGAAGCAGCTGTTCGGAATCATGTCGTAATTTGGACACTGGATATAAACCGCCTCACCGATAGCTCTGTAATGGCGACCGGCTAGTACAGCCGAACGCTCCGGGCCGAATGTAGGAATTCTAACATTTAAAGGTTGTTATGTAACCTTTCACAGCCTGATAAGCATAACAAACATGGGTTCTGAAAATCAGACTATTTATCAGACAGTTTCGCAAGGAAAAACGGACTATATTTTAATCTTTATATCAACTGCTAATCCTAGAGGTTCCCATACTTTTCACAGATACATATTATTGGTTTATATTCCTCATGAATTAAATTACAAAGTATAATATTTTGTCTCATATTTTAATTGTGTTCTCTTTACCTACTTTTAGAAAGTGTGTGAAAATCTGATGGAAACTTTCATGTACCAACGAACATTGAAAGGGATTTTAAATTCATTGAAAGACATTGAATCTTTTAAATAAGCAGATCTGGTTTAATTTACATTCACATTTCCCACAGCATTACTAACTCCTTGGGCATGCCTTTACCTTAAATGGCAATGCAGAAACCCCTGCCTTGTTAACTAATTTTCCACAGTGGTCTCACAGGTTGCACTTTTACATAAACATACCTAAAGTGCTGAATAATTAATTCAGATAAATTTAAAGTAGCTAGCTGGTGGCTCAGTGGGTAAAGCCAGCTGCTGGAAGGGATCCTGGGTTCAATCCCGAACCACTTGGGGGTGTACTTCCAGTGCTGGTCCCAAGCTAGGATAAATGGGGATGGTTGTGACAGTAATGGCATCTGGTGTGTATACAGTGATTCAACAGGAGTATAAATTTGTGCTATTTCAATGTAATACAGGCACAGAGTGTTTACATGCACTTAATAATCTGATCTTAGTTGGTACACTCTGACCTAGCAATCAGATTAAGAAATCCATTGAAGAGAGCTGGATTTTTTGGATAATGGGTGTTTCAACTTAGACTTTAGACTTACCTTTGATCTTTATGCACTAAAATGCTTCCCGATCCTTTGAATTGTTTAATGGTATTATGCATTGTGTAGGAAGGGATATGTAAATCCATTCCATTCTTTCTTTGAGGGAACATCGCAAACTTGGTCCTTTTGAAATCAAAATATGTCAGTCTAGAAACTAAGAATGGTCCTTCACTTGATCTAAACTTTTGTTGGCAAAGAGAGCTGTGTTATTGTGGTATGAAGTATTAAATGCAGTTTTGTCAATTATTTGCACTACCGATTTGTTAAAATAACTTTTTATTTATTGATGAGGGATGTTTTTCAGTCTAAATAAACAATGTAGATTTTTCACATTTTCAAATCAAAGGGTGGATTTTGTATTTTAGAGAATGAGATTAAACTATTTATTTTAACCCTATAACTGTGGAAGGGACTGTATATCATCAGAATTTTAGCAGAACCATCTTTCATATTGACTGAGACACTGTTTTTCACACCAAGCCCACAACTCCCACGTCTAAACAGTAGGACTTGCACGTTTAAAGCAGGCAACTCATCTGTGACTATTCACATATAGTCATCTACAGAATGTTTGGCAGTACTTGTAAAAGATTCTGAAAACATTTCTTCAAGGTTAATTAGCTTAAAGCACTTTAATACATAAGAGAAACATATAATTAAAATACATTTATTCTATTAAAAAAAAGTCATTGGCATGCCTGCACTTGTGCAACCTACACTTGGCAGCAAATCGGCACAGATTTTTTTCTCCTTTAAGGCCAGAGGAGATGAGAAAATATATTAACCGAAATCTGATACACTCCTCCATACAGAAACTTTCTTGATTCCACATGGCCCTGGATCTTCACTTATAGATCCTACGGAGAATGGTGTGGTCAGGTCAAAAGCTTCATTTGGTAGTCAGTGAACCATTGCTGTATAGATTTGGATATGTTTTAAATCATTTTCATGGTGGAGGACTAAGCCATGACACAGTTGCTGGGCACACACAGCTAGATTATATCTTAACATTATTCCCAGGGCTTTAGAAGAAGAAAAATCAGCACCACTTTACATATCCTCATTTTTATCTTCATTTTTAAGTTTAACGTGGGGATAATTTCTGTTTAACTACTATGTTTTTCATACCAAATGCATCGTAAGTATGTGTTGTCATTAGTTTTGTTATAGACCTTAGTATAATTCTAGTCAAAGTTCCAGTAGTCTAGTAAAAAACCTATACATGTACTGTGGAATAAATAAGTAATATTTATTTATTTAGCTTCTTTAACGTTGCTTATTGGCATCTGGGCCATTCAGCAACACACACAAGGTTACATTCATACACAAATTCATCTCAAGACTAGTCATACATACACAAGTCAATGACAATTTAGAGACACCAATTTACCTAACACACATGTCTTTGGACAGTGGGAGGAAACCGGAGTACCTGGAGTAAACCCACGCAGACACGGGGAGGACATGCAGACTCCACACAGAAAAGACCCAAGCCACTCCACCCTGGGATTGAATCCGGGACCTTCTTGCTGTGAGGCAGCGGTGCTACCCACCGAGCCACCGTGCTGCCCCTAAATAAGTAATAAGTAATACGTTTTCTCACCTACAAAGAATGTAGAGGTGTGTAATTTTTATCGTAGGTATACTTTAACTGTGAAAGACAGAATCTAAAAACAGAAATCCAGAAAATCACATTGTAGAATAAATAATTAATTTGCATTCTACTGCATGCTATAAGTATTTGATAAAATAGAAAAACAGAAGTTAGTATTTGG
Organism: Parotocinclus spilosoma; assembly: GCA_033117975.1. Lineage (NCBI taxonomy): Eukaryota > Metazoa > Chordata > Actinopteri > Siluriformes > Loricariidae > Parotocinclus > Parotocinclus spilosoma. Next base: position 3,548,370 of record JAVSBV010000001.1, read on the forward strand.
TACAGAATTTGTTTGTAATTACAGAGGTCAGACAATTCCTGTAGTTCTTGACCAGGTTTGCACATACTGCAGAAGGGATTTTGGCCCACTCCTCCATACAGATCTTCTCTTCATATCTTTCAGGTTTCGGGGCTGTTGCTATTGGGTTCAGGTCTGGAGACTGGATAGGAAACTCCAGGACTTTTAAATGCATTTGACAGAGACTCTCCTTGGTTGCCCTAAATGTGTGTTTTGGGTCATTATCATGCTGCAAGGCTCAGCCATGACCCATCTTCAATGCTCCTACTGAGGATGTTGGCCAAAATCTCACAATACATGACCCAATCCATCTTCCCCTTCAATATGGTGCAGTTGTCCTGTCCTTCTTGAGGTTATACTCATCCTTCTTTTTCCTTTCTTACAGACAAACTAACAGGACTGTGAGAGCCAGAATTACTGCTGGTTGGTAGGTGATCAAATACCTCTTTTATGCAATATAAGGCAAATTATTTCATTAAACATCATACAATGTGATTTTCTTGATTTTTTTTTATTATGCGTCTAACAGTTGAAGTGTACCTAAGATAAAAATGACAGATCTCTCATTCTTCGTAGGTGGTAAAAATACTTTGATTCACTACTGTTTTCTGGGACACTTTCCAAATAGTTGGAATGGAGGTATATGTTATTTGTAATATTTGGAGAAGGCATGCACTGCATGCACTCTAGCTGATGAATGGCATCTCTATCTCTTATCATATTTATATACTATGGAACAGCAGCTCTTCGAAGCCAACTTGCAAGATTTTAAGCACTCAATAACTTGACAACATGCCGCCCAGGCATGACATAAGATCAGACATATGTTCACAAATTAAAAAAGATCCCATAACAATTTTCAAAACAAAATGGCTGCACTTCGAGATAGTTAGTGTGTCCTCCCTGAAAAAGTGTTATTTTTTTGGCTGTTACCCTTCTAAAAACAACATTCCTGATCAAGATTCCTTTGACTGTTGGTCAACTTGGCATTCAGATTAGGCTGCCAAATGCTGACATTGCTCATGTGTAAGGGGAGGTTACACTAAGTAGTGTAGAAACTGCTTTTTTTCCAGAATAAAAAAGACTGAGAAATAATTCTACATAATTTCATTGTAAACACAACTTATTCATTCACATCTAATTCTACAGCATTTCCTGCTGTTTATTGTGCCCTTTTATGTCTCATTACCTTGTGCTTTTGAAAATCCTCATTCAATTCTTAGTTCTTGATGACTCTGCTCAAGAGACACAAATACATCTTCAAATACAGGAACAGCCCTCGTTTATAGCGCATGCTTCCTTCCGGCACTGCCTTTTGAATATTGTATAAGAAAGAACCTTCTGTTTTGACATATTACATAGCTATTATCTCTTGTTGCTTTCTTGTGCAATTTACAAGGTCTATGTGTAAAATGGAACTTTGAGGTCAGTTTCCTGCACATGGAAAAGGTTACTGTTCGATTTTTAAAACCATTAGACAGAATTGATTTGTCAGAATAGGGAGTCCAAAAGAAAAACACATCTCCCTGAGACTATTTCATTTCTATTTCCAGGACATGCTGAGTGATTCAGCTGTAGAAAAGAAAAAAAAGAAAGAACAACAAATCCACTGTCATTTTCTGATGAGATTTTAATATTGTGACTTTGTGGATGTACGTATTGCCTTAAAGACCTAGACTATGCCATACACCACTCTACAAGGTTCAGGACTTGGGACAGGAAATTAAATTGTAAATAAAATTCATTCCTTTTTATATTATTTTCAGAATAAAAAGAACACGTGTGTCTGTAGCAACTACCATCCTTAAAAATTTGCCTTGATTTATTGGCCTTAAACAGGGCATAAACAAGGCCAAATCCATCAAGGCCTGTCCAAGCCATCTGCCAGTAAAGGAGCTGTAATATCTGAGCTCCTGAGAGGTTGATGGCGCTGCTGGCTTCCTGGTGAGATTCACTGGTTGATGTAGCAGATCCTTAACTCTAGGCTACAAAAGCAGATGTCTCCAGAGTGTTACAGCAAAGCACAAGGAACATGGTGCCTTCTGTTCCTTGACAACCCTTTAGGCAAATTTCATTTCAAAAATCTGAATATACATGTTATTTGCTAATTCCAGTTTTTCATTCCAAGCTATTGCAAATTGGCAAGCTCTGTGAAGTGATCAGTATGCACCTTGCCCAGGTACACTACAGTCTAGCATCCTGTCTTATAAGCAGAATGGTGTTATTCTTTAAGAGGGACAACAAGAACACAGCCTCACAGAAAGCAGGCCTGGCATACACTCCCAAAGGGGTCATGAGGAAATTGCATTATGTCTGTTCCAGCAAGAGAGTCAGGGTCGTGGCCTGTAGCCAGGCACAGCAACCAAACAGATGCTGCTTGTAAGATCTACGCTCTCGCAGTGGGCACGTGTTTCATCTGGGGCCTGCCTGTGACAGCTTATTACAGAGCAGATGGGGGGGCGAGATCTTGAGTCTGTGGGCCAGGGTTGTTTCTCTGTCCTCACGCAGTCCACTATACACCATGCATGGCTGGACTTACATGGCACCTGTGTGAGTAGCTGGCCTTCTTTTTTGGCAGACTGAGTGGTGAAATTCAGCAGGACTTGAAAATAGCCTGAGATGCAGGCCTGCAGCTGGGGATACATAAAGTCAGGCACACTGTAAAGAGCCAGGGTGCCTTGTGAGCACATGATCAGGCACATAGAGTTTACAGCCCCTATTCAAAAGCATTCAGCAAAAAAAAAATCGACCAGTGAGCAGCAATAACAGGAATCGTGAATTACATACTGACGCTGGCAGCACCGATCTGGAGTCATTGCTGCATGGTAGAGAGGAAGTCTAGTATGAAATGAATGGAAGGTATTGTGGGTCTGTAGAGAATTTTTTTATTTAATTTCTCTCTCCCTGGGTTGCCACTGTGGGACAGGTGAAGCTCAACTAGGGATTCATTACAGTGCAACAGAGGGGAGCAGAGGGACTGAAAGAAGGGGGAGTGTAAAAATAGGGAGCAGAAAGAGGGTCTTTAGCACCCTCAGGCAGACAGACAGGATGGGCTGTGTGGAGAAACATTGAGGGGTAGGGATAGTGGCTTTGCACCTGAAATTTTAATTTTGAAGTGCAAGGTCATGGCAGGTAGGCACTTTCATTTAGAGCTGGCAGCCAGCAAGTCTCCTAGGAGGGATGATGGAAGCAGCGTGCCACAAGGACTGTTTGGTGATCTGAAAATAGTTGTGGGAGTCTGTGTCGCTTTAATTTGTGAATCTGAGGAGCCTATCGGCTTGGAAAAAAATGAGATCCCAGTGGATGTTGAGTCAAAACCTGAGAAAAAAATGATCAAATAAAGGCTTCTCACACCAGGTAGATCTTTATCTGTGACAATAACTGAAGCATTTTACTTACCTAAACCTTAATAAGAATTGTTCATGTTACATGAGAAAAGAAGTTTAATATTTAAAGCAATTGGTACCAGCTGAAAGCAAAATTAAAAGAAAAAAGACTTTTCCAATTATTTTTCCAACTATTCCAATTATTCAAGTGGTCAAATAAACAACATACTCTTATTTCCTAGAATAGATTGAGGCCTAGAAATCAGATTTGGAAATCTGGATTTGAGAGCTGGATTTCTCTCCGTTATCTGATTTCTTAGTCTGTGCCTACATACAAATGTCCTGGAAGCTGCTGGTTGCCAGATCCCCTTATAGTATTTCCAGTATTCCTGCAAATTGATTTAGTTCACATTTTAAAGTTAAAGGGAAATATACATTATTATTTCATAAATTATCAAGCTTTTTGAAGAGACTCCGAGTTGCAGTATATACTCAGATTCCAATAAAATAACAATGATAAAATACTAATAATACAAATTATAAAATAAGTTTATGTAACATTCTTCTGTGAGATTACTGGCTGGTGTCAAAGTAGATATTTGATTATTATTGTCTGACGACCCAATCGCATGTACTGTATACTCGTAGACTGGATTACTGACAATATGTGATTTTTTCCAAATAATGGATAATTAAAGGCATATGAATACACTCAGCATTGTATTGTAGCATGTATTGTTTAGAAACATATACTACAACAATATAGAATGTTATGGATGGCTTAACAAACCAAACAAATGAAAAAGCGCCAACAAAAGAAAGTGCTTTATACTAACCAGTGGATGAAAACTGCATATTAATATCCCATTAAAATCAAATTCTCTGTCTCTTTTGATGTAGTCAGAAATAATGTTTTTTTTTTCTTCAGCTAGAAGAGAAAGTGCCAAATGGTGTGATTAAGTGAAATTGCCTCTCTTTAGTTCACGTGAAGGTTACCTGCCTGCGGCCCTGCAGCTTTGATTAGCTTTTTGTCTTAGAGCAGAAAATCTACAGCAAATGGATATAACTCTTTACGAGCACTGCAGTGAAAAACAGCTCTGTCTCTGTTAGGATGAAAAAACTGTTTTTCCTGTTGTATAAAACATCTATACATGCTAAATAAGGGCTAAAAGGAACAGGGATATGCAATCTTTTTCAGGTTACAGCAACCACCTTCTTAATAAAATGAAAGTATCAAGTCAGAGAGACTGCAAGTAGTGTACCTGATTTTATTCACTCTGCACAACACTATGTAAGCCATCGATGTCATATGGCTACCTTTGGCACAAGTTCTTGTGCTCTCACTGGTGAACAAGTCAATCAATCCCTTACCAATCACTTAGATGCAGACTAATTCGGTCAAATGTCCACATAGTGTCACTTGACTATGGATCTCTTGCAAGTCCTCAGTACTTGGAAATGTTCAGCTGCTCAGATATGATCTTGGAAGAATGTGCTGAAAGTTCTTTCCTCTGCTATTGCTGTTTCTAGTGTGACAGCGGTTTATACTTAACAACGACTGAAACTGAGAAGAAGTGAAAGAACCCAGGAGCAAAATAATGCTCATATGCTTCACTTCATTGTAGATGAATATGGTCAAAGTGTCTGGCTTAGTGTTTTTTTTTTTTCAATTGTAGCAGTTCAGCTGGATGTTATCATCAAAGCCGCTTTATTTTTCTTCCACTCAGGCACAAAAAGGTAAAAATTTGGACACTGAGATGTAAAAGTGCAGACTGCTGATTGTTGGCAGGTCATCGATGGTAAGCCCAACTCTGGTGCTTTAAACCCCTATATCCTTTGTACTCTGAGCCCTGCTTTGCATTTAATGACTTTGTTGTTTTAGCAATCTGACACAATGTGTGGCTGCCAGAGCAGGTTCTCGTGTCACTTTGTTGACCACTACTGACTTAGTGACAAACTGTGCCAAATGCATTTAGAAGCAGAAAGCACAATTTCCAATGCATGAAGAGAGTGATAGCCAAACACTATTTACAATTGTGCAAAGCAACTGAACGTGATGCAATATTTATTCTACAAATAAAGTCCTCCGGTAATTTTAAATGTATGATTCAGATTTTATCACAGCTAGACCAAGCAACAAAGTGTTTTCTGTACTAATTTTTAACAGCAATGGAGGCTGCAATTATGGCCATAAAAAGGATGGTTTGTTGCAGCATCAAGTGACTACAAAAAGAAATAAAATTGCTTCTCATTCTTCAGGAACCTACACTACATTAATCCAAGTGCATGGCTTTATGCATTTAAAAGAAACCTGTTTGCAAACAACTAAAGAATTCATTTATGGTTTATTAAATTCTGTTAATGCTTCAATTCAATGCACTGTTTTGGAAAAAAGTGTGTCGTTAAGACCCTCATGCAAAGTAGTTCTCTGCAGAAAAGACCCATTAATAGTTGTTTGTTGTGGTTGATTTCCCTACCATACCTGCCACTATATGTTCATAAAAGAGACAATCAAGTTAAATTGCTTCAGAACAAAACACAGAGGAATGAATTTATATCAGACTTCACTACACTTCCTCCGTGACTGCCTTACTAAAAAGGTCTATGTTATTACAACCATATTCATATTAAATTTCTATTGAAAAAAAAAGGATGGGCATAATCAAATCTTCATCAGTATGAGCCAAACCAAAAATTGCATAATACACTGCTTACAAAAATTATGGGATATTTCTAAATGAATACAAAGCATTTGATATTTTTTATTAAACAAGCACATCAAAAAAACAAACAGCAAGTTGTTTTATAACGTAAATAATCTTAATTTGACAAAAGTGCACTATGTAAAAGGCTAAAAGTGCTGGAATATCTGAATGTTTCCTGATCTTAAAAGTGCACATCCTGCAATTTCCCAGCTCTTGCAAAGCCCAATATACCAAGATGAGGTCCCTCACCCTATAGTTGTACACTATGTTTTTGTTCCAAATTTGAACCCTATAAACACAAACTAACTGGGTACATTTTCAACTACTCAACAACTGTATATCATTGCATCTACACTGAATTAGCTTTCTGTGAAAAGCTAAACTTAAATACAGTGCTTACAAAAATTAGGGGATGTTTAATTCCTAATGTCTGTGAGCAGTACAGAATAACAGGAAGCAATAATTTTATAGCAGTATAGCAGATAAATAGTTTGGCACATATTAATATGTTGGTACAAGCATATATGTGCTTTCAGTCTGAGTTTTGTTATGTATAAGGTGAAGAGTAAGCTCTGCTGGTCCTACCTGCCCGCAGGCGAGGCCCATACCCCTTTCTCCCATTCCATGAGGGCAGGATAAATTCAGCTCCAGGGCATCAGCTCCAGAATCCTGTTCAAGGGTCACATTTATGCAAATGTTATTTCAACGCAGTCTTGCATTCAAGCTTTTTAAATAAGTGTCTGGCAACTCAATCCATAAGCAAGTCTGATTATTATAATGTGAATAAAGCAAGGCATCTTGTGAGTCAGTTTGTTAATAATGTTTGAAAAGCCTCTTTTCAAGAGGAGGCACATGCCAATGAGAAACAAAACAATGGTGACTGAAGAATTAGACCTAAAATAGATGAGACAAATGATAACTGTTCCACATGGATGCGTGGAAGATGCTGCACTGTATGTACACTGGAGTGGAGTGGGGCGTAGAGAGTGCCTGAGCAGGCACGGCATTTGACAGGCAATTACATATCCGTGGGGGCTTTAATCCACATCACATGGGGGATTTAAACAATTACATAAAGCTCTACTAACCTGCCAGAGTGACTCTGGCTGTAGATTTATGATTTTCTGCAGACTGACAGCCATTAGAGGAAGAAAAGAACAATAAGTATTTTAGCCCTGTGAAGTGCAGAGGAGCAAGTGGCAGGATGAAGCCATTTATCATAGTCAGTTGAGGAAAGGAGGAAGCAATGGCTGCCACGGACTAGCCTCTAGATTTCATGGTCAATTAGGACCAAATGCAGGTACAAAATGGACACAATGCACCGTGATCCCAAAGGCAATTATCAATAATGGTTAATTTCACCCAGCTTCCTTTAAGCCCTTTATAGACATGGCTGGAGGCAGGAGGAGGTTTGTAGTTCCTTCTTCCTACACAACAAAAGGCCACATAGACAATGAATTAAGCACTATCATCACAGATTACAATAAGCAGCTTTGCAAGGGAAGCCAGGATGTGTCATATCACATTACAGGCTTATTTGTGAATGAGAAAGGATGCAAAAGCAAAATATGGCAGAGTAAATCAAAACAGGTAAAAGGGTGATAGTTTGACTACAGATCTTAAAATGCATTTTAAGCGCAAACTAACTAAACTAAAATGCATTTTAAATAAATAATTAAAGCAAAATAATTTTGATACATTTGTAAAGGGCAGTGCTTAGACATCACGAGGGAACTCGGCTTCCACAGGTGCTGATGATTCAGGAGCACACTATTTAAATAGTTCAAAAGCCTCATGTAAATTGCAGTGTTTTGTGGAGAGAACATCATGCTAGGAATTTTTTTGAGTGCATGTGTATTTGTGGAAATGAAATTAAAAGGAAAGAGTGAAATATGAACAAGTGAGACAAAAAGAGACCTCTAGAAACTAGAAAGTAGAAAAACATGAAGTAAAGTGAGTAAGCTGAAATACTTGGGGCTAAATAACTTTAAAGAAGAAGACAATATTGCAGTGTTTAAAGACATTAAGAAGTTGATCTGAAGAAAGTAAATATTTGAGTTATGATTTATAGACAGCGTAAGAAAGGTATTTTAGGTAATTAAAGATGGTAAAGGGAACGTTAAGTCAAGAACTAAACTAAGTATGAAAACTTTGTAAGTGTAATATTCACATCATCATTTAAGTTTTGTTAATTAGTGAGATGCCGATTTTAATCCCACTTATTTTTATAACCACTGTCTTGACTCTAAGATTCTAATTGCATTCAAGTTCCTGATTGGTGCAGTCAGTTGAGTTACATTAACAAATGCCACATAAAACTTTGCTTTGCAAACAGAAGCCTCATGCTAACAATGTCCACAAGTCACGTCAAATCCTCTGGGCTCAAAGGCATCTAGGATGGACAAACGCACAGCGTAAATATGCATTGTGGTAAGAAGAATCAGTATTACAGTTCTTTTTTGCTTTGAAAGAAAGTGATGCCATGTGCAACAAGTTATCAGAAATATGTTATCAACAACAAGTCCAAATTCCAGGGTCTGTCATGGTATGGAGTTGTGTCAGTGCCATTGGCAAAGATCATTTACACTTCTGTTATGAGAGAAATAATGCAGAAAACTACACAGCTTAGAGCAACACACACTGCCTTCTCCAGAGATGTCCATGCATTTTTTAACAAGACAAGCAAAACCACATGCTGCACGCATTAGCATGAGGATGAAGAGGGAACAAGTACTGGACTGGCCTGCCTGCAGTCCTAACCTGTCCAAAATTTGAAACAAAAGATGCGACAGTGGCGGTTCCATAGTGTTACACATCTTAAGACACATTTGCAGGAAGAACGGCACAATATAACTCCTGAAACGCTAAACTGCTTGGTATCCTCTGTGCCAATACGTCTTTTAAGTGTTGTGAAAACTAATTACAACAATACAAAGTATCAAAGGCTTTACTGTCCCAATTTTGTGGGTTATAATAATAATAATAATAATAATAATAATAATAATAATAATAATAATAATAATTATTATTATTATTATTATTATATTTATTATTATTATTATTATTATTATGCATATTCCATACTGTTCCAATATTACTCCTGAGTTGTAAATAGGAATGTTTGTGAAAATGATTGCACAGGATGCTTAAGTGGAAAGGCTTCAATACAGTGCATCCGGAAAGTATTCACAGCGCTTCACTTTTTTCACATTTTGTTA